>WFMF01001104.1:0-11255 GCA_011033025.1 Beroe forskalii | reverse complement strand
TGTTGAGCAGCTGGAGGCAATGGAGACAGCAGAAAGGTCAGTTGCCATTTCTTCGCTCATATCACACTGACAGCCAAAACTGGTCTTGGGAAGTAGTTCAACTGAGTGAAGATCTCTGTTAATATCATCAACATTTTTAACGAAATATAAAAGAGCCTTTATGAGAGATTCTTTGGTCAGCAATTTGAATGAGTCAAAATCAACAATATCTGCATCAACATTAACAATATCATCTGTGGTTGCAGATTTAGCAAACTTGAAACATGGAGCTAAATTTGTACTTATCTCCAACTCTGTTGTAAGAGTTAAATCATCATCATCTTTGTTTGGGTCAATTGGTATGACAGGAGTTGAGTTCAACTTTGTCACTACTTTATTACAATCACCATCAATGTCATCAATGCCATAACTTTTGTCATTGACCTGTAACAATTGACTAACCGAGGCCCTGGTCCCCTTTTCCTTTGAACGTTCACCCTGTGACATAATGCTCCCCGGAATACCACGGGGTTATGACAGCTTAGCACAGGGGTAGTGGTTACTCAGGCTTTGGATTTCAGGGTCCTCAGTTAGTTAATTTAATGTATAGTGTTGTGGAAAGAATCCACTTGATGCAAATATCACATATCTGAGTATCTATTATTTCGGCAAAAGATTACCTAAATACTGAGCAGCAGTAGACGTCAGACAACAAATCATTGCACTATCCATCCTATCTAAGATGGATTCAAGGATATATGCGTCAAATATGCCATCAAAAACTTGATTTTACCCATGCGATAGCATAGAACTGGGATGAAAGTCAAGTAATATGAGGCTTTTCAGGCTATAGATAGACCTAATCTTGATCACAAGAGTCCAGGGCCATCAATCTGACATGTGAAAAGTCAATTCAAGATGATTTTTCGATTGCAATATACTCAGTCTGTAAAAAGATAGAAATTTCGTGGTTATTGGGTCAAGGCGCTTACAGCGCATGAACAAAATCGTGAATATCTCGGAAAATAAAGCTCTTACCGTCTTGAAACCATCATCCGCCTGGCATATTTCGACCATTGCAGTCATTTTAAACACCAACGTTTGCTCCCAACTCCAAAAGGAAGCTGAGATAGCCTTACTTAAAGTTCGCGTATGGCCCAATTTTGGATTTGGGCCAATTTTGGGCCAAACGCCACACTTACAGTTCACGAGTCCCCACCAACTTTTTTTGTATCCACCATACGAAGCCATTCCAACCCTCAAAACAAACGCCGTCCAAAATGCATACTCAACCCTACCTGGCTACTCGAATATTAGTCAACTAACCAATGTAAATTTCACATGTGCAAAGGTACTTCTTGATATTCTATGTAGAAACATTTGAGGTAACCTAAGCGGGTAAAAGTGTTGAGAATAGTTAGAACCACCCGTAATGTAAGAATTACAGAACAGAATCAACTTTTTGATAATCTAGACATAATTACATGCTACTGTACAAGTGTACAGTATGTCACAAATTCCATCTTGTTTTCTTATTCTTCGATGATAGAATTTGTCTAGTAATCAGAAAAAAACGGTGCATTAATTCTTGCGGGATGATTCCTCGCTACTGTGATGGTTTACTCAAGTATTCGAGCATGAAGTCAGGGCTGACTAGGAGTGGGTTAGGTTGAGAAACTGAATGAAGAGTGCAAGTGAGGAGTCAGGATGGACAAGGGATGCCAAGTGCCAAACTCGGGAATATCCACTAACTCAAATTGCCACAACTCACCAAATTACATCAAACACTCAGTGTCACTACACGAGATAGTGTCACTATGTTACTGCAGGCTGGGTCGCTATGGTACTGCAGACAGGGTTGCTATGTTACTGCAGGCAGTGTTGCTATGTTACTGCAGGCAGTGTTGCTATGTTACTGCCTGCAGTGTTGCTATGTTACTGCAGGCTGGGTCGCTATGTTACTGCAGGAAGTGATGCTATGTTACTGCAGGCAGTGTTGCTATGTTACTGCAGGCAGTGTTGCTATGTTACTGCAGGCAGTGTTGCTATGTTACTGCAGGAAGTGATGCTATGTTACTGCAGGCAGTGTTGCTATGTTACTGCAGGCAGTGTTGCTATGTTACTGCAGGCAGTGTTGCTATGTTACTGCAGGCAGTGTTGCTATGTTACTGCAGGCAGTGTTGCTATGTTACTGCAGGCAGTGTTGCTATGTTACTGCAGGCAGTGTTGCTATGTTACTGCAGGCAGTGTTGCTATGTTACTGCAGGCAGTATTGCTATGTTACTGCAGGCAGTGTTGCTATGTTACTGCAGTCAGTGTTGCTATGTTACTGCAGGCAGTGTTGCTATGTTACTGCAGGCAGTGTTGCTATGTTACTGCAGGTAGTGTTGCTATGTTACTGCAGGCAGTGTTGCTATGTTACTGCAGGCAGTGTTGCTATGTCACTGCAGGCAGTGTTGCTATGTTACTGCAGGCAGTGTTGCTATGTTACTGCAGGCAGTGTTGCTATGTTACTGCGGGCAGTGTTGCTATGTTACTGTAGGCAGTGTTGCTATGTTACTGCAGGCAGTGTCACTATGTTACTGCAGGCAGTGTTGCTATGTTGCTGCAGGCAGTGTTGCTATGTTACTGCAGGCAGTGTTGCTATGTTACTGCAGTCAGTGTCGCTATGTTACTGCAGGCAGTGTTGCTATGTTACTGCAGGCAGTGTTGCTATGTTACTGCAGGCAATGTCACTATGTTACTGCAGGCAGTGTTGACTGTTGCTATATTACTGCAGGCAGTGTTGCTATGATACTGCAGGCAGTGTTGCTATGATACTGCAGGCAGTGTTGCTATGTTACTGCAGGCAATGTCACTATGTTACTGCAGGCAGTGTTGCTATATTACTGCAGGCAGTGTTGCTATATTACTGCAGGCAGTGTTGCTATGATACTGCAGGCAGTGTTGCTATGATACTGCAGGCAGTGTTGCTATGTTACTGCAGGCAGTGTTGCTATGTTACTACAGGCAGTGTTGCTATGATACTGCAGGCAGTGTTGCTATGATACTGCAGGCAGTGTAGCTATGTTACTGCAGGCAGTGTCACTATGTTACTGCAGGCAGTGTTGCTGTGTTACTGCAGGCAGTGTTGCTGTGTTACTGCAGGCAGTGTTGATATGTTACAAATAGAGGAGAAGTGAAGGTTATACCGCCTCAGGTGCCGACTTTCTGTCCTTCTCTTTTGTTGAAAGTGCTGGTAATGGCCCATTATATGGCGTGGTATTTAGAAGTGTATTTGTGTGTGTGTGTGTGTAAGTGCCATAGTGTAACATCTTGTATTGAAATGCCATCAACTCATTAACAAACCATCATCAGCAGTCTTGTACAGTTTCGGCCGCTAATGTGGAGCAATGTGAATTATCAGCTATCAGGGTATGATGTACTATTTTACATAACAGAGGAATATATCCATTAGATTATCTACCACTGTGTGGAGCTGTAATAATTCCTCATTCTATGGTTCTAGTAAGGTATCCCCCGTCATTTTACTCCTTGTAGCCTTATCACCATACTAAATAATGATCACTGTTCTGTCTCTCAGCCACTTCACTCAGCCATTTCACAGTCCATACACCAGAGACTTCCCACGTACATTTTACAGATACACACCCAGGACATTTCCCTTACTATTTACTATCACTCAGTACACACTAACACTATGATCACGTGACTGGAGACCTCTGCAAATATATTATCAGATAACATGTAATTACAAGAAACACAATGCTATTATTATGGTGACATGTAGTAATAGCACTATTCAAATATTCACCCCTTCCCACGGGCCTGAATCTGACAGGTAATAGTTCACTACTTTAATGATTAATAGTTTACTACTTTAAGGGTTAATAAGTACCATCTGCCCTGTGGTATAGATATATTAATATGTTATCACTTATCACTTTATCAGCACATAAAACTCCATGTCCTACAACGTGTGTTATAACCCCTCAAATGCTCCTTCACAAACCAAACAAATACAGCATGCTCGCAAGTCATGTTACAAATTGATGTTCTTGTGGGAGATTGCAGTCCCCCACAGCAACAAGTTTTATCAGTGGATCATCAGACTACAATAGCAGACGCCTAATTATTTCTGTAGTTTATTATTATTCATTATTTCTGTACTTCACATCTGATATGAACGACCATATGCTCTGAAATAACTCGCATGCCAGTAATACTACGACAAAATGCTGAAATAAAATAACTATAACTCCTCCATTGCAGCTCTGACATTTTTGCAGCATGAGTTTATGCGTGTGTCTGAAGACATATATCATTATTTTGACATCTTCCGCCCTGGACATATATCTCCCTAGAGATTTGGCGTGTTGTCACTTCCCCAACTTGACAGAGTTACTAAATCTCTCTCCTGGTGTTAGGTTGACGGCATTCTCTCACTATGTGTAATCTTACTTACAAGAATGTGTAGGAATGTGTCTACAGCAGTAGTAGTAGTAGTAGTAGTATTAACAGTGGTATGGATTACTGACGGGCTATATGCTGATCTGGTAGGAGGTCATTGGAGCATCTTGTGTGCCAATTATAGTTTTATTGGAGAGGCTGATTTGTCCGGACCTTCAAACCACGGAGGTTAAATTATTAAGTACGTACAATTATCAAGGAATCTTAGTCTCCCTAATAAGCGTCGTGCAGATTGAGTGGAAATGACTGTAAATTCCGTATTTAACTTTGGTTTCCGGAAAGGAGTTCCGTGAACGTTAGTTCTTTATTCGCCCTAATACTTCCCAATGACAAAGGAAGTCTTACTGCACTTTATATTTGAAATAAACTGTAAAGAAAAATAAAGAAAGGATGAGAAGTCGTCTTGAGAAATTAAAGCCAAGGACTGATGATGGTATATTCCATCCACTTGGCGTTTATAGCCTGATGAAGTTGAGGGAAGGCTATTTTGATTATAGAACATAATCTCAAAAACGAAAATCTCTTGAATTTTAACACACATCCTACTGCAGTTTTTATACAATATACATGTGTGGATTTCAATCAGAAGTGATAATTCGACCTAATTTTCTCCTACAATTTCGAAGAGAGTTACGAAAATTGCACCTCCCTGTTTATTGAAGCCACAATTTCTTGTGCTATTGTCATCACTTTTCAAGATCTTAAATCCATAAAGTGAACCTCAATAGAAGGCTTGGAAGGATTCCCTCTCAATAGATATAAACTTCAAAAATAGTATTATTATTATTATTATTATTATTACTGAGCTAGCTACCATTGAAAGTTTTATTTGAGTATTTCTCTCCCCTTACTTCGCTACCTTCTCGGAGTTTTACAAGAAAAACATGTTATCACCACTCAAGTTCATTTGGCCGGGGTCGCTTGATATCCCCCTTGAAGTAGGTCTTTTGGAAGCGAATGAATATCTGATGTCTCTTAGCATGCACTCATGATTGAGAGTAATGGGCTCCACATGATAATATTAATCAACAACTACTACTACTACTACTTCTACTTGGCCATTCAACGCGCTTAATATGTTGTATATTTACAGTTATATTGCAAATTAAATATCGAGTGTAGATACACGTACATTCAATTTGTGCTGTACACTCCCACGCCATATTCGTGTGTCTGTTTGTATGTCTGTATGTTTGTGAGGAAGTGTTTCTGAGGGAGTGTTTTTGTGTAAATCCACACATGATATTTACCTTGAAAGTTTGTTTGCTGACCACAGTAGCTTATTAAGTTATTACACGGTATAATATTTTACAACCTGGGCAATCCATAGAGAGACACACAAGTTAAGTACCGCAGGAGTATCGTTAGTCGGTAGCTAGTCAGCGGACTGCCTCTAATTCTGTAATTTACTGCGCCTCCGAACAGTTAGAAACATCGATTTGCAATACCTATATTACGATCCGTGTTGTTGTTAAGGTCATGTAAAGTGGTTGATCGATCGGCGGCAGCTCTAGCATAGTATTATGTAAACAGAA
The DNA here is from genome assembly GCA_011033025.1 of Beroe forskalii. Lineage (NCBI taxonomy): Eukaryota > Metazoa > Ctenophora > Nuda > Beroida > Beroidae > Beroe > Beroe forskalii. The sequence goes on along the minus strand of WFMF01001104.1, from coordinate 5,271 downwards.
AGCTGTAGAATTAATATCATGTTATGCTATGTGATAAATCATTATCCGTCCAAATATAAAATGTTGTAATTATTTGGGCTATTTAGATGAATCTAGTAATTAAATTTAGGCTCGTCACATGTCCAAAGAGTTACATTTAATTCTAGAATTGTAAGTCTGTGCTGATAATCTTTCTGTGGAGGTAACATGGATCGATTTAATGTAACTAATTTGATGTGTCTCAGAATTACTTTTTTATTATTAGAAAATAAAACTTTACTACTTCGCAGCCACTGCAAACCTTTCAGAAAATTAAATGTCATTTAATTTCAGACTTCCAGAGATCTTACGTCCTGTAAAACTCACATTTGTGATTTGTGACATGTCACGTGTATTGAGTCCTGAACTATTATAAATCTCAAGATTTGAGTCCCTAAGATGTCTTAATAATAATTAATAACTAAGGTTAGTGGGACTACGAAAGTGGTGTGACAGTAATTAATGATAAATAAATTTGTTCCAACCAATTCATTGATTTCCTTGACAGCACTGTCGTCTGTCCTCTTTTTGTATGTCCTCATTCCTCAGATCCTGAATAAAAGTTTAAAAGTAAAAAAAGGAGGAAGGTATAATGTTTCAACTAGCTTTTGAAAAATGGTATGTGGTTTTGAGGGAAAAGTCGCCATAATTTAATCACTTATTTTATCGTAATTTATCAATTGATATTTGAAACCATGTGTAGCTTAATCATTCGATTCCAAAGTTCCAATTGATCAGTTTTGCAACTGAAAGTTAACTTGAAAGTTAACTTTGTACGGAGTAAAATATGGCCCGTATTTCAGAATTCTAATATATTTACAGCAGCTAATCAGTTATATATTAGGCTTTAGATTTCTCTCTCTCACACATCCCAATGCCTAAAGTTACACAAAGGAATTAGGAGGAGGCCATCGGTTTCTCACACCTAACGTACTTCTCATTTACACTGATAAGGTTATTAATTGTAAGATTACCTTTACCCGTCCAATCCATGTGTGCCGTGTGGGACTGTAAATGGGGAGATTTATCACCACCCTACCAACTTGAACTGTGTGTAATATTAAATGGCAGTTAAGATGACGTTATCATCATTACTTTAAGTGATGAGTAGATGACGATGAGCTGACTATTCTCCGCAAGCTTGGTGGTGTTATTTCACCACCCACCACACCATGGCACCATGGCAAGATGGCACCATGGCACCGCGTACCTAGATAGCTTAAGTTCTGATATAATTGTAATGATTAATCCAGAATGTACTTGAAGCTTGGAAGAGAACAGTGTAAAGATGTAGTGATCCTCTTTTATCACGCGACATACGACTATCAGCGCAGAATCTAAGTATTCACCTGTAAAATCCATAACGATTTCCTATAATAGAACCCGTCATAATACACAAATAAGTCGTGTAATGTGCGTGTGTTTTAAATCTCCTCTTAAACACTTAACCCTCTTCTTTTCACTCCCTCAACTACCTCCTTGTGCACTACTACCACCCACACTCGAGAAATAAGACCAGTTTACACGACGTCATTATCATAGTTCAATGTTGTAAGTTGATGACGTTTAATCGCCTATTTTTCTTGCGTTGGCCCTATATTATAATACTACTACTGCATTACTACCTTTTAACACCCTATCTTCTCCTTCGTATGTGTTTTCAGGAACCACTCTATACTTGCGATAATATGTGATATTCGTAGTGTGGTGTTGGGCTATTTCTACTATATTTTACTCCGGATGTTTTAAACATCCCGAGTTCCTCAATGTAATGCGAAGTGTGAACTGTGAAATACGAAATTCACTTGAACCAGGAATTAGACTGTTTTCTTAATTTTACTGATTCAGTAGCAACCTTAACCCAAACGTAGACCAAACTTGTCTCAAATTCAACCCAATCTTAGTCCGAAGTCAACCCAAACTTCCCCTCTTTTATCACTTCACATTTAACAACAAGAACCGTGTCCTACGTGAGTTCAGGTACACAATGAGACTTGGCGTATAGCCAATTACACGATTATTTCATTGCCAGGAATTACTAATTCATCGAAAGAAAATGGACCTTGATCATTATCACTTATTAATCGTGTATATCTCTAAGGAGGTACGGAAGTACTAGAGTACTAGTAGGAGTATAGAATGTAGAACCAGAGATATGACTTCAATGTCAAGATCTATCGATGCATTTTCTAAGAAGGCTGTTACGCAGATCATAGGTACTTGCTATAGAGAACAGACTATGGAGTTTCTAGAGCTATAGTGTGCGTATTTTCAAGAAAACTCGGATCTAGTGAACAGTGAACGGACGATTTTATTGAAGATTTCATTTCGAGCTGCATATGCGAAACATATATCTACTTATATTAGCATAGACGTCATCAATCATTGGTCATTCTAAACCATGACTAAACGTCCAACCATATAATATTAGAAGGTAACTTTCCGAGTCAATGACGATGTTTCGCTCTGGTCACATCCAGAAAAGAAGTCAATTTATCAAAATATGTCTCCATTAAAGCATTACCAGCAATCAGCATTGTCTAAAAATCATGCATTCGTCTGAAAAATATTGGTTCATCACTTACCGTTAATAATTTTAGATTTTAAATATAAGGACGTGTTCAGAAATAACTGCTGTGAAATTCCAAAAATTATTTTCCAAAATGTGACAAATTTTACAAAAATGGCTGCCAATCTTGAAACTTTCACTCAAGAGGTCTGAAAATCTGAAACATGGTCAATTATGATCTATTTATCACCATCTTATTTGTTTTGATCCTAAATTATTGTTGAAAGGCCAATTATGATACCAAAATCACAGTAGTATCAGTTCTTGGCCCTGGACTGAAAAACTTGGTCTTATCCTCTTGTCGGAGTTCCTGAACATATTCTTGCACCTATTGTGAGTGCATTGATGAAATATGGTCGGTAAATCACAAGCAAATGGTCAAGTTATAATACAAAAGTCACATGGAAGCTATTATTCCTGCTATTGTGATAAAATGGCTATAATACCGGAACCTTAAGCTTTGGCATCCTAATATCTTCAGAAAATATTCAAAATTGATAGGTTTTATGGTTTCACTGGACAAAAATTGATTTGCGGCCATGGATGATACAAATGTCACACATCGAAAAATTTTCATCAAATTTTAGTGTGACAGCAATATTCGTGTTGATTGGAGTTGAAATACCATCATTTGAACGAAGTTTACTTAAAATAGTCGAACCTAATGAAACCAGTGGCTAGAATTGATTTTTAGCTGCATTTGATACGAATATCACAGTGTCAAAGTTAAAAAAGTGCTACCTTGGCCATCGAATTTGTATACCACAGAAATAGTGTGATAAATGTATCATTAGCTAACCTAAGGACTGCAATCGAGTGTCAGACAATATGTTTAGTTCCAAATAGGCTATAGGAACATCAAAACATTTGGAAATGATACAAATATCACACTTTCAAAATTGAACTCTTTGACTGCAAAACGGTGATTTTTGTATCACTTTTGACCCAGCAGTGGATTTTGCAGTTTATACTATCTATTCAATGTTTATTTTAGATGCACCAAAAGTTCTCAAGTTTTTAGGACCTTTGTGATACCCAAAATCACATTAAGATTACTTTTATAGCATATTTTAGCCAAGATTTTAGATTTGTGACCTTTGTATCAATTTTTGATTGAAAAAGATATCCACATTACTTAAATATGTTTAAAAGTAGTCAAATATTTCCATTAGACCAAGAAAGTGCTCGAAAAATAGATTTAAGATACCTAAATCACATGGTGAAATTCGGTAAATTTCAAAACAAAAACTGTGACTATTGTATCATCTTTAACCACAGACCAAAAATTTCGATTGGTATGGGTATATAATTGGGGTCACTCCATCCTCCTTAATTTTCAGACAATTTCATTGATTGGTTAAACTTCTATGGCATGTAGTATCAATCCTAGAAATGTTTTTTTGTGATTTCTGTATCATTTCACTTTAAAGCATCATATCTCAGGATCTGATTGAGATAAAATATTCGTGATTTCAGGATCATGAAATATAAAGTTTCATCCTACATAAAAACTTTCCTTCCACCAATTTATTCTTCATCTTAGGCCTTTAAAACGCACAGTACCAAAAAAAGAATTTCACAGCAGTTATTTTTGATCGTGTCCATATTACTTGTATGTATTTAGAATATAAGTTTTTAAATCTTGTTGGTTATCTTGCATTGTTGATTGTACATTTCATATACAGCATGCATAACACTTCATTAGCATAAATACCAGTTGTTTAAAATACCTATTGTTTATGACTAATAATTCGATTTATGTGAATTTAGAAGCGAATGTTCTGGATGATCTCGAAATTACAATTTAATAAATTGTTGTGCAAACTACACTGTACAAACAAATAACACACGCTATGATGTGTTTTTTTCGTAAAGTGTCATTCGCCTATGATAAAACTAGAACCTTTCTATATGAAACTGGGTGCTGATACCTTGTAAAATGGTAACTGTTCGATCGTTGACCTTTAGAATTGTCTCCCCATTTCTGCTGTCCTCTCGTCCGGTAGTACTTGTTACTATTGGTATGCATGCTGTTGAAGTGTTATGCACCGATAACAAGCACTTTCATCCTTGTTACAACGCTAGACAATGCGATCGGAAGTACTGGTGCTCAACACAACGCTAGACAATGCGATCGGAAGTACTGTTGCTCAACTTGGCCTTCGCAGAATAACTCAGATCGCTCAACTTATCAATATATTCAGTATCCATACACAAATGTATACAGTGCCCTTCAAAACAAAAAAGGCCTGCAGCTTTAAATGTAGAGAGATCATCAATTCAATGTACATCTTCATCATGATATTATTAAAATACTCGTCATTGTTCAAGCAGTTCTACGGTAGGATGCTCCTGAGGATATGCAAGGATCCTTAAATATCTTCATAAACCTCTACTAAACAACTTCAGAGATGCATTATCAATGGATAAAGTTAGTGCACTGTACGCTTTAAGAATATTGAAGACTATAATAATTCGTTGAAAATTCCTGCTTCCAACAAAAATCAATGATATGCATTCCTTCTTTACAAGCAAATATCAGAACGTTTCTTACCATGCGCTTCAAATTGTGCATTTACCTATTTACCTCTACATGTCACTCTCCACATCTCTCTTCTCAATCCCTGTCGAAGAAGCAGCCTTCATTCTACAGAGCTTAAAGTAAAACTACTAAACTATGATGC
>WFMF01001103.1:0-11286 GCA_011033025.1 Beroe forskalii | reverse complement strand
AACATCTTAATGTTACTATCTAAAACCTGAAAGTGAAAGTTATTAAATGAATGGGAGGTGAGGGAGACAAAGGAGATAAGAAAGGCAAGAAGAAAGATAAGAAGAAAGATAAGAAAGATAAGAAAGATAAGAAGGGTAATAAAGATAAAAAAGATAAGAAGGGGAAGAAGAAAAACAAGAATTAGAAGATTGAGACCCTGCAAATTGCAAAAACGAGCTTTAAGTTAATGGACTGAATATTTTGTTGCAGAATAGAACTATTAGAATTATTCGGACAGGATGAATTTATGGAATTTTCGAAACTACTAATTGTTCTTTTGTTAGTTTGTTAATTTGAGAGATTTGTGAAACGGTTTTATTTTCCAATGCATAGTTTTCACATTGGATCAATTTAAAGATTTTTAGATAATTTTTTAGATATTTTGTAGACGTTGATGTTAACTGTTAGTGTTATGAATTAAAATCAAAACGAAATCATAGTTTAAACGTTGTCTTTTTTGCATCTACACCAAATAAATTACCGGTCTTGCAGTATTACAGCAATGGAGATTATTTCAGCTTGATATATGTCTTATTTTCAGCAGAATGTAATTACGCCTTATACAACAGAGCAACGATCCTCGTTGAATGAATCAAGCAAAAACGACCTGGAACGATTGGTTTATAATGGCTAACGAGGATAGTCCTTTTGTCCAGATAAATTGACCAGAAACGGTAACTTAACTTAACAATGAATATGAATGCTAATAAAAAAGAAGAGTATTAGCTATCATATCTTCGATTATCACTCTTATCTATTTATGAGTTATGAAACGTATGACGATTATTACAAACAGTTCATTTATTATTAAATAACAATTAAAATTTAAAAGATAGAAATTAGAATATACTATAGTTTTAAGCGTGTAACTGTATCGTTAATGAGGCGTCTATAAACATGGTACAGTACAGTTAGATGAGGTCTGTGAGGAGACCCTAGGCTATCTTTAAGACTTAAGAGTTAGGCTATTTACAAGAACTAGGTTATTTCCAGGACTTAGGCTTCTTCCAAGACTTGGTCTATTAAAAGACGCCAGAAGAAAGTATCGCCTTGTGCCTTCTGGCGCAAAAACTTAGCGGATTAACGTTTTCAACTCATCAATATTTTGTGCTATGATTATGAAGTCATATAAACCTCCTATTGATCTTACACGTAAGTACTAAATTAGAACTTACCTTACGAGGTCTATTTATAAAGGTTGTAATTTGGGGATTTTTCGAAAAAATCCCCATATTTTCAACCTACCAAAATTTTGCCCGCCACAATTTTACTCCCCGATTTAATTCAACCCGCTTTCGAAATTTCTTGAACTATCTGTACTAAAAAAGTACAATTTCGTATCAGAGATGAGTTTTCAGATAGTTACAGATAATTTAGTCAAAGTCAAATGGTTAAAACAGTTGAAATTCAAAAATTTAGAACAATAATTAATGAAGCAGAGGCTCAGGAAGACGATCAAGAATTCGATTTGTAATATAAGAATTAATATATTTTTCCATAGTTTTCCGCAAAAAAATCTTTCATTTGTCAGCAAAAAGTTAGAAAAATCACCCAATTTTATTTGTTGGGTGAAATTTGGGGATTTTTGAAAAAAATACCCATATTTTCAACCTACCAAAATTTCAAACACCGCAATTTCAACCCACATAAATAGACCTCCTAATTAACAAAACGTGAACGTGAATTTGTATCCACAAACTTGCATTGCAGACAAACAATATAGATAGCGACAATTAGTGTGTATCATATCACAGTAATAAGACATAAGTAGCGTCAGAAGTTAGTTTGCCATTGAAACAAAACAAAATGACTTTGATATGCCACATATCAGCAATAAGTGGTTCATAGAGACGTCATTATTTCACTTTGCAATGCTGAATGGTTGGCGTTTAACGGCAAACATCTCGCTAAAGGAATATTAGAGATCATAATAGTCACAGTATAAACGCCAGTTATATTATAGTCTCAATGAATTATATATCACACTGCGCTCACCAAGATGAATTAGTAATTAGTCAAAAGATTCATTATAGAGATAACTTTGTGGAGATAACGGGCATGTAATAACCCATTACCGGGTCACGGCACCCTGGTAATTACTCCAATCGTTGTGTGAGTGCGGCGTGTTGCACTATAAAAGGCTCTAACACCTGTAGAGCGAGAAAGCTAGTAAACGTAGGTAATATCGCTAATCAGTAATTATATCGTAGATAATTATGCATGAAATTGGGAATATAAACTGTAATATTTTACCGTAATCACACTAATTATGCAAGTTATGATAGTTATGAGGTTTAATAATAGTTATGAGGTTTAATATCTACCGCTTCACACACGGTAGTAAAATGTTACTCCACGCAAAACGGCAGTTGATGCCACGGACGAAGGAATAACAGATTATATTGCCGCTGGAATATGTTAGTTAACCCAGAGGCCACATCATGTACTCGGCACTGTTGGATGGGTTGTTGAGACTAAAATTGACACGAGTTAGGTTTTTCTGGAAGCTTTCAAATAGCATATTATGCTAATCGTCTTCATCTAGCTGAATATGATATCGGCTGTACGCATGATATTGGTATGACAGTGCTTGCTGATTGGTAGCTCCATGAGCTGCTCTGGGTAAAGTAATACGGCGTATAACGACAAAGTTCGAGGATAAAACGCAGCGTTTTGAACAACCAAAAGTCCCGATGACGGCGTATAACGATACCATTACAAACCATCATGTGGGTATAAAGTCCTGGTTATAGCTCGACACTACCCCGACACTATACACAATTACTCATCGGAAACCATCATTTTTATTTGTAGCTCATCCGTCATAAAATAGTAATATGTAGCAACTAGAAAGGCCCGTTGGGCCTGCCAGATGATACAGGACCAAATAATAAGCTCTCAAAAATTTTATGAAGGAGCAGAATTTACCATTATTCCTAGGCTACTTATTCAGTTATGCTGGACCGTGCAAGTTTTGATCATTATAATTTGCTCTTGTATGAACTTAAATCTGAAAATTAAAACCGAGTATCGTACTCATACTGAACGTTGAATCAAAGCATTGATTTACGCCAAGAGCAGTGTTCCAAAAGCGCAATTTGCTATACCCAAATTCGATTCAATTTGATTTTGATTTTGTTCAATCTTAAATTGGTGTAAATTCACATTTTTCCGTTAACCATCAACTCAGCATTGATTTAAATCGACCAACGTCTGTCATTGATTTATGAAGAGATGCTAACGGAAATAGCCTCCACGATGCAAGCCATACCCGTTCTCTATTTCCAGATCTTGAATTTCAAATGAAAACAGTAAACACGTCGTTCGTTCAAACGCTAAAACGCAGCAATCAACAACGTATCAGAAAGTACTCGCATAGAACTGATCATAATCTGCACGTGCAGAATATCTGTATCCATAGCAACGGCGCGACTTAGCCCAGCTTAGCCTTCTTTTCTCTTGATATCATCTTGGCAAGCTCAAATTTAATTGTATACGGCGGCACAAACATTATTCACGTGTGAATTCATTTTATATTAAAGACTAGAAGGCCCGTTGGGCCTTCTAGGTCACAGGAAAAGGCATAGCATAAGCATTAAGCAATGGAGCAAAGTGTAATGATTTGTGGTCATGTCACTGAATCACGGAACATGAATCAAATCGAATTCAGAAATCATCAATATCCAATGGCAAATTGAATGAGTTGAGTATAAAGTAATTCAGTGATAAACAATCAATTCAACTTCAGAATGTGATTCCATGGCCAAAAGTTGAATTCAATGCCGTTCAATGCTCTACGTGCAAAATCTTCAATTAGGTATTGCTAATTCTTTGGAGTACATCGCCGCGATGGCCGAGTGGTCTAAGGTATTCAAGCGAGGTTATTGTGGGTTCGAATCAGTGCCGGGAAGACTTTTTTACTTAGTGAAAAATTTTACAATTTTGGCTCTGCTTCATGAAAAAAGTCATTCTGACTTGAAATTTCATCATAAAAGTCCGTCTGATGCTGCTTAAAGCCTTTTACAAATACATCAGTAGAAATTCTAATCTGGTGACCAAAAAATAAGACAAATACGACACAAATAACGGACATCTTAAGATTAGACTTAAACCAGCCACTTTTGAAATAAAATTCAGTCGGCTAGCCACTATAAATCTTAATGCCACTGGATCAGCAAGCCTCTGAAAATACAATTTGTGAAAAATCACAGAATGTCTACTTCAAATTTTACCGCATAAAAAAACTCCGATCCGTTCAAAAGTTATTGAAGATCGCGCAACGTAATCAAAACACCATTAACAGAAATGAGCGCGCGCGCAATTCTCCGTGCACGTGTCACCATGGTTACCCGCACAAATCGTAATGCGCGCGCGTTCCGAAGATGTTTCCGCCGTTACGACAAACAAAAAACAGAGGTTGCCAAATTATATTAGAGATAATACAATGCAGTGAAGTTATTTAACGAAATTTCTATAATCGCAAAGAATTGGTGATAAGGATTGATTTAATATGTCAAATGCAAGCCTACATAATCACTCGAACGGGGTGCAATTTAAATGAAACCCGGTTGATGTGTCATGTTTAATTTCGATCACATGGAGTTCAGCAGGTGTCAGAATTTAATGACTTTATTCTCTAGCGTGCAAGAAATCGAATGCCAAGTATTGCTTTTGATGACTGCTTACATGATATAGCTGCTCAACGAAATGAGCTGTGCACCATTCTAATGAGAAGTTTAAGAGGTTGAAATTACGGGTCTGTTTGAGATCTTGAGAACGGTATCTTCTTATAAGTTAAAGTTATTATATTTTAAATATAAAAGGATGCACAGAGGACACGTTGTGCACTCTTTAAAAAATAGCCCGAAGTATGATAACGAATGTGGTCCATGCGCTAAAATGAACAGACCAAACACGACGAATCAAGTATAATGATCAATGCTCATTGCTCAATCTAGGTGTTTGAAAGCTCGGCGAACTGAGAAAACTAACGCAAACCGAGAGACCCAACGCATTTCATACACGCGTCCGATATTTAAAGTATATATAATTATTAGCAATATTTTAGAACTTGCAATCCGCTCAGGTCAGAGTATTATTCCCTGAACAAACCGTTTCTTAATTCTCTGAAAATCGATCATGTAAGGTACTCCAGTAATGCGAGGGTCAGTAAGCGCTGCAGGTTGGGAAATCGTAAATACTAGTGGAATTAATGTATATTTGCAGGCAATATCGAGGATATAGCATATGCAAGAATATTCAATATATTCGCATTAAATACTATGATTTAAGAGTACGGAGTCTTAAATTCTGAAATATTTAAAATATTGAGGTTCAACTTACTTGAAATTTTCCAACAATTTAGACAATGCTTAAAATGATATTGAATCACGAAAATCCAATACGTTACAGCAAGAAGATGCAATATCAAAGTAAGGAAATGAGAATTCTACTTTCAATGTTACTCAACGGAAATTTGATGTTGAGCTTTTCGCTCGTTTATGATATTTAAACGGAGATTTAACATTCGAATAGCAACATAAAACCCGCACTCCACATCACAATGATATCTACTATAGCATCAAGAGGCAAACAGTATATATCGGGATACAGCAATTAGAGAACTTTTCATTCGAGAATCGCCTAATTTCATTCTAGAATTTGCTGCTGAAAATAAAGCATTCACCGACATCTTTCACCATCTGATACTAACTAATCAGAATGATCAAGCATAATAATAATAATCATTAATCCAATGGTTGACAATCTTTCATTGAAATAACGACGCAGTCTCACAGAGGGTAGCAATCAAATTTCAATAATGATGATTACAGAACATATAATAATGAATGGGTCACATTATAAACCAGAAATAGAACCTTCCTCGTAGAGCAAGTAGACATAGTGGAACAAAATAATACCTACTTTGAAAGTGTGCAAGTAGACATAGTGGAACATAATAATACCCACTTCGAAAGAGTGCTGTTAGCGCCCGGGCCGTGGGTTTCAGGTCACTGAGCGTGACTGGATATTTGGTTATTTGGCCTAACGCCTAAAACTCACACAATTTTACATTTATCTCTCTCCCCTGACCCTAACCAGTGTTAGGCCAAATGTCAAGTTAGGCTAAATAACCGAATACTGCGAGGGGAGGTGGGCAGAATATATAAACAACTAAACAAATCATCCTAGCTTAGAGCAAATCAGATGTTTACTGATGGATATCTAGTATCTGCCCGATTTGGAATAAACGCATTGATTGAGCACTATATCGTCCTCAAACACGCACATATATTTGTCTTAAGTGACCCAGGAAAGTCAAGAGAAATCCAGGAAAGATGCAAGAGAAACCCGGCAAAAATATGAATATTGCGAGTGGTAAACAAAGGGAGGAAAACCCCGAAAAATGAAGAGAGACAGACTCAGAGGACAAACAAAGTTTACAGATAGTAATAAAATTATCAGTTATAATCTAAATTGATGATTAATGAGAGCAATTGAGATCTACTACTGACAAGCTATTGTTTATCAACATGATACACGGATGACGGAAGGTTCATTTGAAATGCCTAGGAGAGAGACGTTGACAGCTTTCTATAATAATCACCACAACAGCATCATGAAACATCAAAACACGCGACAGCTGCTGTATCTAGCACTGAAAGCCTTTTAAGACGGTTGACTTTAAAACACTCCTCGAGAGCAGCTCTCGGACCAATCACTGTTCACGGTTTAGTGTTCCACTTCCACCGCGAGAGCAGGTAACGTTAACCGCCACCAAACGTTGTTCAAGTTCCACCTTGCAGCCCACGTCATGCGAATCGTATTAGATTCTGCTGCGTTCTGGGTTGTGTGGAAGTTCATAAATATAGATAGAACAGTGGTCGCTGTCAGGGTGAAAAGAGTGTGAATCTAAACATCTTAAGAGACATGTTTGCTCGTTCTGACAATTTCCATAGTTCACGCAAACCATTTTCAATCATGCTCTATGCGAGTTGGAGGTAGATACAAATTAATTTTAGAACGCAGTTCTGACCGGAGAGGTCGCAAGGTGCAGTGACTAAAGTGCAGCGATCAAGGTGCTGTGTTCAAGGTGCAAGTAGAAGGTGAAGAACCCGCCTTGTAGAAAGCTGTGTCATTGACATCAAAACAAATCCACCCTGTTGCGCAATCCACAACGTGTCGTTCATATTCATGCACGTTGCTAATCGGGGCAGTCTCAAATTAATGCTTTCATAATCGAAACACAAATGATTCGAAATATGTTGAACAACTAAATAAGACATACATTATCGCTACTGTAAATTGGTTTCAGCTCGCAAATGTTGATTAGATTCCTACCATGGCAGTAATGGGGGACCAAACCCAATCACGATGCTCAATTGGATTCAAAGTTGCAGATTGGCACCAATCACAGTTTTCGATCGAAGTCCAATCACCATGAATCATTATTGTGTACCAATCCAGCAAACGTGATTGGAATCCAATCAGCAAACGTGATTGGAATCCAATCAATTAACGTCATTGGAATCGAATCAATAAACGTGATTGGAATCCAATCAATAAACGTCATTGGAATCCAATCAATAAACGTCATTGGAACCGAATCAATAAACGTGATAGAAATTCTAACAGCAAAAGTGATTGGAATCGAATCAGCAAATGTGATTGGAATCCAATCAGCAAACGTGATTGGAATCCAAGCAATAAAGATGATTGGAAATCCAGTCGATAAACGTGATTGGAACCGAATCAATAAACGTGATAGAAATTCTAACAGCAAAAGTGATTGGAATCGAATCAGCAAATGTGATTGGAATCCAATCAGCAAACGTGATTGGAATTCAATCAGCAAACGTGATTGGAATCCAATCAGCAAACCTGATTAGAATCCACTCAAAAACCTTATTGGAATGTATATCAAGTATCAACAATAAATATATCATACTATTGAATGTATGAGCATAGAAGAGGATTGAATAGCAATCTGTTGAGACTATCTGATCTCTGACATAACCATTGACGATTGACGAAGACCAACAATTCCCATGAATTACTATCCGCGGTTAACGCGCACTGATAATTGTGTTAAGGTAAAATGTGACAGGAGTGCAGTATGATAGCGTATTAGACTCCGCGCGTTACATTTCGTCGAACTAATTGCACCCAAGAATAGATATTGAAGCCGAAAATTGTTTTTTTCCTCAAATTTATGGTGACTGATGTGCGTCCAGTGTCAATAAAATGTGAGAATTTAGTCCATGGAAATCTGATATGGACTTATGGACTATGGTTGCTTACTAAGTTGACAGTTGTTCAGATAAACAAACGTGATGGATTTAATCAGAAATAGGACGAGTAGAGTGGTTACGAACATCTTCAATTGTAACAATTAAAACGTCGTGTTCTTGTGATATTTCAATGAATATATCATTCATCAAAACGCAGTCAATCATTGGAATTGGAATCCGATGAACTATCGTGATTGGAATCCAATTAAAAATCATGATAATTGGATTACAAAAAAGTTGTGGGTATCCAATCATTTAAGCGTGATTATGCACCTTCCAGGCATGTTTTTGCTATGTATTCAAAAACCCTATAGGCACCAGGGTACCGTGCGCAATAAATTATTACGCACTGGAGTGCCAAAGTCAGGATTTATTACGCACTGTAGGTCATAATAATTTATTATGGTGTGCGTAATAATTTATTTCGCACAGTCGACCCAGTTGTATCTTCATACCATAGATTAAAACATTTCCTTGTGTTTGAAATTATCCTGTTTTTTACGAGTAATTACGGTGCATAATTCAGTTTAATAACTCGTAAAAATTGCAAACCTCTGCAATAAAAACCTCGGCCTTCGGCCTCGGTTCTTAATGAAGGGTTTAGTAACGAGTAATAATTACTAAACGTCATATTACACACGAGGGCCGGAGGCCCGAGTGTGTAATATGGCATTGAAAAACCGAGGCCGAAGGCCGAGGTTTTTTAATGCTGAGTTTAGTAATTTTTACGAGTTATTAAACTGAATTATGCACCGACTTTACTCGAAAAAATGGCAATATTTTCAAACACAAGGAAATGTTTTAAATTAAGATTTGAAGGTACAGTTTGCTCAACTGTGCGAAATAAATTATTACGCACTGTTCTACTGCACCATAATAAATTATTATGGCCTACAGTGCGTAATAAATCCGGATTTCGGCACTACAGTGCATAATAATTTATTGCGCACGGTACCCTGGTGCCTATAGGGTTTTTGAATACATAGCATAAACATGCCTGGGAGGTGCATAATGCGATATAGCACACTCGGGCCTCCGGCCCTCGTGTGTTATATCCCGGTTAGCAATCTTTACTCGTTACTAAACCCTTCATTGTAGAGCAATCAACAAACGTTATGAGAATCCAATCAACCAATGCGATACGGATCCCATAAACAAGATTCAAGAATCAACGTGAGCAATATGCATCTCGCTGCTCGCAATTTACCACACATACAATATATGCTTTGGAAGTATTCCCCATTCCGCAACTGGAAGTGAAGAAGGGAAAATGAAGAATGCGAGGCCTTCGTAAGTTCGCACAAATTTTTCAAACACATTTCACAGAAATACCTAAGCAAGTCCCACGTGAAAAAAGGCGAAGATAGTCCTGATTCTAAGGAAACGTTTTTAGAATGGTGCCAGGTGCCGATGAGAGCAGTGCGTGTTTCATCGACACTCATATTGACGTAGTAGTCATGTGAACAATTCCTACGAAATTTAATTCCTAATTAATGGCCCCGCGATTTTTCTAATTAACTACAGTTTACACTTTCCCTTGTAAATACACTCCGCCTAATGGACCCAGATTCCAGTTCATGCTCTAATAAACATGAAAAGTTGACGACGATAATCTCCTGATTTTCTGAGAAGGTTTCTGAAGAACAACTCTCTTGCAACAGTTAAACGCTTAAATTCTACCTCCTAAGATGTTCAGTATAGCCTTCGAATCGAAATGCTCTAAACAGCTTATTTACTTGGTTAAGTTTGACATGAAAATTAGAATATAACGAGAACGAAACATATATTATCAGACAGATACACATTTGCTACATACGTCATACTTCAGACAACTTGAGTTAGAGAGTTAGATCTAAACTTACATCCAGGTGTCGTGTTTAAACAAGCCTCAGAGCTTGTCATGTTACCACTGTGAGTAGTAACGCAGTCAACAACATGGCAACTGCAGAACAGCACGTACCAAAACACTCACTTGTTATAATAGTTGTATACCTAGTCTATGTTTTAAAACAGCAAAAACGTGTGTAAACGCGTGTATAATAGGTAAAGCAGATGGCTGTGTACTTCCACTGTTCAACATATAATAGATATATCAATTATAAAGGTGCTCTGTCCACGCCCTCCTAGTGCAGTAGAAACAATTGAGACACTGGTACACTAGAACAAGGTATAATGAAAGGGGCCTCCTCTTATTATATCGTCATATTATAGCTATTTAGGTACCTGGTACACCCTGCACCTGTTCAGGACATCAAAGCTCATCTGACACGCATCATTACACTCACACCATAGGGATATGTAACGAGATTAATAAACATTTCAAATAGCGTTGCATCATCAATTCTGTTTCAGGGAGATATAGCAATTTATGAACTGATGTTGATTATGTGCTAGAGCAAAAATCAAATAAATCTTTGATCAAACAACTCAAAGTGACGAATAAAGGTGGGTGAAAAAGATTAGATTCCCGGAAGGAGCTACCAGATTGCTACAGGCTTATTGATGACAATTCAGTTAACTAAGTTGACCATTGATATCCGTATAATAACAGATATTTATTAGCATTCGAGTACTTTCGAATACTTTTGAGAAGATGCAGCCATTTAAGTCGGCATTTTTCGCGATTTTGAGCCTCAAATATTTTCAAAGCGTTTGTTAACATTTCTTTGATTTTCGATTATTGAAAATCGTAGATTTTAGCATTGAATGAGTACGTTCCTACAACCTTCTTAGTTCTTACGAAACGATCTCAAATGATAGAATGACATCAAACAAATCCATTTCCAGACCAGGTTGCTCCCTCAATACTTCAATAATATTATGCTAAAAGGCGAAAACCTACAAAGATCGGGAAACGAAAGTATGCGGTTTCTATAGTCGGTAATAGTTATGGCTTGCCGAATTTATAGTCGAAATTCTAATTTTGACTAAAAATATGACAACTTTATTTTCGGA
>WFMF01001102.1:0-11448 GCA_011033025.1 Beroe forskalii | reverse complement strand
TGTTTAAAATTGTGGAGTATAAAGTGGGCAATATTTTGCCTCAAATAGACAACAAAAACTTGATGAAATTTCTAGCAAAGCTTACAATAAACTTACAACTGACTTCATAGGAAAATTACAATTTACTTGATAGGAAAATACAGAAGACACAAGCTAATATTGTGAGATTGTGCAGAATAAAGAGTGTTATATTTTGACTGGCAAAGTTTTACCACAGGAACATGACCAAGATTAGCCTCCATTAGCCTCCATAGTGGAGGCTATTTGTATTTTCAAAAAATAAACTTATTGCATAAGCCTCCATGGATACTAATTCTTGACATTAGCCTCCCTCAGCCTTCATGGAGGCTAATGGATGCTTATTTGGTTCATGCATGTATTCCTGTGGTAAAACTTTGCCTTTAATGACAGAAAAATCAAGTGGCATCAAAAATTAAATAAAATTGCCAGTGAAAGTTCACAATATGCAGTTTGAAAACAGCAAGGCTAAAAAATGGGTGGACTCAACTCCGCGGCGGACCCGCTGCGGACCCGGTGGACCCGCTGCGGGTCCGCCGCGGGGACAAAGTCCACCAGGAAAATTTTTTGGTGGACTTTGGTGGACCATAGCGGACTTTTCGAAACTCCGCCCGCGGAGTGGTGGGTCCTTCTTGGTCTGCTCGGGCTCCGCCGGCGCACTGGTGGACAGTCCACCGAAAAAGTCCACCAAAAAAGTCCACCAGGGAAAAAATAATTGTGGAGGTAAGTCCGCTGCGGAGTCAGTGGACTCCACCGGCGGAGTCCACTGGCGGAGTCGAGTCCACTGGCGGACTCCACCAGTGGAGTCCACTGGTGGACTCCACTCCACCAGTGGACTCGACTCCGCCAGTGGACTCGACTCCGCCAGTGGACTCGACTCCGCCAGTGGATTCCGCCGGTGGAGTCCTCCAATGGACTCCGCTCAGTTTATGTACAAATTTTGTTCCAATTTCTCAATTTATTAATTACTAGCAGGCCCGTTCGGCGCTGCTACGCAGCATCACACTCGCCAATTTAGAACCTAAACAGTTCAAATTAATTTAAAAAAACTGTTTACCGCATCGAAAAATTCGAATCAGAACCAAAGTTGTTCAGTGGAGTAGCGCAACAAAATCAACAAAGCCAGAAATGAAATTCACACCCTTCTCATATTACCATAGCAACGCAAGCATTTCCCACTATCTGCACGTGCATACCGACACAAATCCATACACACATCGACACAGTGCCCATACACATGGTTTTCCCATTCTATTCTATAATGCCGACACAATTACCCATACACACGCTGACACAAAATCCACACACGCCGACGCAGTGCCCATACACACGGTTTCCCCATTCTTATCCATGATGCCGACACAATAATCCACACACACGCCGACACAAAATCCGTACTCTTACCAAATCTTATATATAAAGTAAAGTCACACGTGAATAATGTTTGTCTGTGCTTCCGTATACAATTAAATCTGAGCTTGCCAAGAAAATATCAAGAGAAACGAAGGCTAAGCTGGGCTAAGTCGCGCCGTTGCTATGGATACAGATATTCTGCACGTGCAGATTATGATCAGTTCTATGCGAGTGCTTTCTGATACGTTGTATATTGCTGCGGTTTAGCGTCTGAAAGAACGACGTGTTTACTGTTTTTCATTTGAAATTCAAGATCTGAAAATAGAGAACGGGTATGGATGGCATCGTGGAGGCTATTTCCGTTAGCATCTCTCCAAATATTTGTGACAGACGTCGGTCGATTTAAATCAATGCTAGTTGATGGTAACGGAAAAATGTGAATTTACAGCAGTTTAAGATTGAACAAAATCAAAATCAAACTGAATCGAATTTGGGCATAGCTCATAGCTCATAGCTCATTAATGATCAAAACTTGCACGGTCCAGCATGACTAAAAGTAACCAACGAATAATGGTAAATTCTGCTCCTTCATAAACTTTTTTGAGAGCTTATTATTTGGTCCTGTATTATCTAGCAGGCCCAACGGGCCTTTCTAGTTATATATAAAGACTAGCAGGCCCGTTGGGCCTTCAAATACACAACTCACTTGGCGCTGTTACGCAGCACCTCGTTCGCTATTTTTAAGCACATGTTAAATTCATATTGATTGAATACTTTTTACCGCATCAAAAAATTCCAATCAGATCAAAAGTGGAGTCGGACTCGTCCGGTGGAGTCCGCGAGAGGACTCCGCTGGTGGAGTTTTTGTCCACCGGTGGACTCCGCTGGTGGACTCCACCTGTGGACTCTGCTGGTGGAGTTTTTGTCCACCGGTGGACTCCGCTGGTGGACTCCACCTGTGGACTCCGCTGGTGGACCAAAGTCCGCTGGTGGAGTCCGCTGGTGGAGTCCTTCGGTGGACAAAAACTCCACGGTGGACTCCATTCCACGGCGGACTTTTTTCCCTGGTGGACTTTTTAGGTGGACTTTTTCGGTGGACTGTCCACCAGTGTGGCGGAGCCCGAGCGGACCCGCAGCGGACCCACCACTCCGCGGCGGAGTTTGTCTCAACAGTGAACAAATACTAGATGAAATTTGCATTAAAATTTGTCTGTGAAAATAAATAGGATTGAAACTAACATAAAATACATGTTCATATTAGGCATGAAAATTGGGCAAGATTTTGCCTCAAATTGGCCATATGCCAAGTGGCACCAAGAACAAAGAAAAGTTTTCAGTCAAAATTTTCAATAAACTAGATTGAAATTGTTCATATTGGTCAAAAAATTGGGAAATGCTATTATTGCCCCAAATAGACATATCAAGTGGCACCAAAAACTAGGTAAGCTAGGTGAAGGATAAAATCGCATACTTAAAGCTAGTCTTCTACTCTTCTTAGTAGATCAAATACAGACCATGGATGGAGCTTTTGGAGAGTTTTCTGGCTTGACTTCTTTTTGAAAGTCAATCCAAAAAACTCTCCAACAACTCCATCCATAGTCTTTGATGGAATCCATGAAAGAGTGACTTCATCAAACATCTAGGCAGATCCAAATAAAGCATAATGAGACACCAAAAATGTTATGGTGTAATGAAAGCTATAAACACTGAGTCACCAAAACTTTAAAAACTTCAAAAAAGTGAAAACATGGTGGAAATAAATACATGTTCATATTGGGCATAAAAATTATCAAATGATTTGCCACAAATAGGCATGTCAATTGGCACCAAAACAATGTCAAGTGTTCACTGAAAACTTGCATTAAAATAGATAACAAACAAAATAGATATATGTTGATATAGTGAAGGATAAAGTAGGAAATAGTTTGCATCTAATAGCTAAAAAAGTAGGTGAAATTTTCAGTATAAATTTGCTTACCAATTGAAAATGACAGAATATAAATTTTGTGGAGAATGAAGAGGGCTATATTTCCCTCAGATAGACGTATCAAGTGGCACCAAAAAAAGCAAAACTAGATAGATTTGAAAACTTACTACAATAAGGCATCAAGAGGCATTCATAGCTTCAAAGGAATAATCACATTCATGAACTCATGGAAAGTATTTTGCCTTAAATGAGCTTAAACTTATTTCGTATAGAAGGGTTATTGAAAAAATATTCATATTTCAAGAACAAACTACCAATAAAGCTGGCATCCAAGGAATAAAACTTGGAAAGGGAACCTGTAAATGATAACATGTTATAAGCAGATCTTACAGGACCAGAACCAACAGAAAAACTGTTCTTTTAATGGCAAAATAGTGTGATGTAAACAAGCATAAAATTCAAACAAGTCTTAAATGTTTCACTTTTATAATTTTAAAGTATAGAAACACAAAACAATGGTTATTAGTCACCCCAGAACCTTGGAAAGGCATTAGAAGACTTTGTAAAGACTTAACAGAAACTAGACAGCAAGAAGGAACAGTGTATGAAGTGCTTTGCTGGTACTTCATATGAAACCAGCTATCCAGTTCTGACAAAAATTGGTCAATTTCTGGATGAATGCTGGGAAACTACTATTAACGTAGCGCGCGGCGCCATTTCCCTGATGTGCATTTTGACCGCAGAATCTGCGGTCAAAACGACCAACTGTTGTTCAGAAATAGGGCCCTGGTTTTAGCTGTAAAACCTGCTGACGCCGCGCGGCGCTGATTCTCGAAGGGGTCTGTCGACGTCAGACAAAGACATCAATGAGTGATTGACATTTTTATGAAATTAGTGTTGATGTTATATCATATTTAATATAAAATATTTTTCATTTTATTTTATGTTTCATTTTAAAAGACTTTTCTTCAACTCAATTAAACAAAATTCAACAAAATTTCAATTAAACAAATTTTCAACTCCATGCAATGTGGAATGCAGTAGGATCTGTTGTGATGTTTTCATATCTGCTATACAAGACAGTTGTTACTGTCACTCCAGGATATCACCTTTAAGTGATTTCAATAGTTTTCAATTGTTCGGTCCGATTTCAGTTTACTTAAATCTAAGCTTTTATGATCGAGGAACATTGCTTGTTCCTGATGCAAATGGTGTAGGTTCTTATTCAAATTGACCATACCATTACATACTTTTCGATCTAGTAGGTGCCAGCCCCACAAAAATTTTTTCTAGGGAGCCTTTTGAAAACTAAGGGAGGGGGTGGGGCTTAGTTTTCATTAACAAGTTTTCACATTTTATGACCCTAATTTTGTATAAAATTACAACTTAAATCACATTTTTTGTTTGCTTTGATTCTGAAAAGATGAATTTTAAGGAAACTTCAGTTTATTTGAACTTGATTTTACACTTCATGTCGATGTTCAAATTTTTGAGAAAATCCTAGGTAGGGCCAAGGCCCCCTCAGATTTTTTTTCTTGGGGGGGGGACTTTTCAAAACTAGGGGGGGGGTGTAGTCCCATGAAAGTGACAACTTAATGGTCTTACAGATTGATGTCTTAAAGAAAGATTTCTTAATGTCTCAAATAGACTTAATGGCTGTTTAGATTTTGGGTCAAGAGACCAAATTATTCAGTCTAGATATGAAAATTTAATGTTTTCATTGAATTGATAATTTCATCCAATTGGATTCACTAAATATACTTTTATTTGCTACTTGTGGCAGTGAATAAATGTTAAAATCCTTCATTGATATTAATAATTGTTTCACTGTTTTGAGGACATGATGCAGCATATTGTACGATCTACAGCTCGATATGGGTATGTACACACGTACACAAGTATCTAAAACTATGAAAATATATCTAACTTTATCTCTCAAAAATGGGTTAAAAATTTAATCACAAAAGGTTTTAGATAAACAGTTTTACTGTAGGAGTGAAAAGTCCAGGCTGAATTGTTCCTGGCAATTATTTATTGATTTTGAATGATAAAAGAAGAAAAACCCCATTGAATTCAGAATTATTGTGATGTCCCAATCTAGGCCTTGTCTATGGTGAATATTAATTTCAATATTCAATTTCATGAAGTCAAATAAGGGATCGTTCACATATTACGTAATCAATTTTTGGGCATTTTTTACCCCCCTCCCCCCCCCTCCGTAATCAAACGTAATCATGGCCAAACCCCCTCTTTTTCGGAAAATATTACGTAATCATGGCCCAACCCCCCCCCTCCTTCAGTTTTTTGACGTCACCAAAAAACTATATTAACTGACAAAATATTTGAACAGTATCGTGTGTTTCAATTCAATTATCAACATCATCGACTTGAAGATGACATTCACAGCTTTATTTAGTTTTTCCTACGGAAATCTTGCCTACGACAACTCCTCTGACAATGAGATGGACACCTCCTCCTCTTTCTCTTCCTCCAACGCATCCTCATCTGCTCATCATCCTCCTTTACCTCCAACAGATCATACTCCTCCTCCTCCTCTACACCTGAGGTCCCCAGTTCCACTAAAGAGCCAGAAGTCAACGTCTTGGTCCCACCTCAACCTCCTTCAAAACCGATGGAACCAAAGTTCAGTATCCGTGTCCTGCTCATCTGCCACCAAAGCCGACAGAACCCAAGATTCAGATCAGCCCTAGCCCCTAAGTGCCACATCAGAGTCTGGTAACTTCACAGACAACTGCAGCTTTCTACACCTTCATCAAAAAGATTGATTCCTGGATAATGGAGCTGCGGATGTACGCCAAGACCTGCTCTGGCATCAACCCTCGAGCTCTAAGAAAAGAAAGGCCTCCGAACCTCTGATAAAGCACAGAGCAACAAACCTTGTACACAAAGAGGCACTGAAGTGGTTTGGAAAAGTTCAACGAATGGAGTACATCCCTCCTATAAGTCCTCTATGGGCAGCACTAAAGGAACTATACATTCTGAGCCATATTGAGTTAGGGATCGTTCACATATTACGTTATCAGCCGAGGGGGGGGGGAGGGGGTTTCCAAATGATTACGTTTGATTACAAGGGGGGGAGGGGGGTTTGGCCAATGATTACGTAATCAAAATATCTAAATTTTCATGAAAATTTCAAGGATCTTTATGAAAATTTCAAGAATTTTCATGAAAATTTCAAGAATTTTCACGAAAATTTCAAGAATTTTCACGAAAATTTCAAGAATTTTTTATGAAAATTTTAAGGATTTCCGAATTCTTATTACCAAAAATTAACCATTTGCAGAAAAAAATTGTCAAAATTTCATAATTATGATTAAAATATGATCCACTCTAACTCAATATGGTTCAGAATGTATAGTTCCTTTAGTGCTGCCCATATAGGAGGGATGTACTCCATTCGTTGAACTCTTCCAAACCACTTCAGTGCCTCTTTGTATATAAGGTTTGCTGCTCTGTGCTTGATCAGAGGTTCGGAGGCCTTTCTTTCCCTAGAGCTCTAAAGTTGATGCCAGAGCAGGTCTTGGTGTACATCCGCAGCTCCATTATCCAGGAATCAATCTTTTTGATGAAGGTGTAGGAAGCTGCAGTTGTCTGTGAAGTTGCCAGACTCTGATCTGGCACTTAGGGGCTAGGGCTGATCTGGATCTTGGGTTCTGTCGGCTTTGGTGGCAGATGAGCAGGACACGGATACTGAACTTTGGTTCCATCGGTTTTGAAGGAGGTTGAGTTGGGACCAAGACGTTGATTTCTGGCTCTTTAGTGGAACTGGGGGCCTCAGGTGTACTTGTAGAGGAGGAGGAGGAGGAGGAGGATGATCTGTTGGAGGTAAAGGAGGATGATGAGCAGATGAGGATGCGTTGGAGGAAGAGAAAGAGGAGGAGGTGTCCATCTCATTGTCAGAGGAGTTGTCGAAGGCGAGATTTCCGTAGGAAAAACTAAAAGAAGCTTTGAATGTCATCTTCAGGTCGATGATGTTGGTGATTGAATTGAAACACACGATAATGTTCTTATTTTTTGTCAGTTAATATAGTTTTTTGGTGACGTCAAAAAAACTGAAGGAGGGGGGGGGTTGGGCCATGATTACGTAATATTTTCCGAAAAGAGGGGGGTTTGGCCATGATTACGTTTGATTACGGAGGGGGGAGGGGGGGTAAAAAATGCCCAAAAATTGATTACGTAATATGTGAACGATCCCTTAGAGTAGATCATGTTTTAATCATAATTATGAAATTTTGAAAAAATTTTTCTGCAAATGGTTAATTTTTGGTAATAAAAATTCGGATATCCTTTAAATTTTCATAAAAAATTCTTGAAATTTTCATTAAAATTCTTGAAATTTTCATGAAAATTCTTGAAATTTTTATGAAAATTCTTGAAATTTTCATGAAAATTCGTGAAATTTTCATAAAAATCCTTGAAATTTTCATGAAAATTTAGATATTTTGATTACGTAATCATTGGCAAAACCCCCCCTCCCCCCTCGTAATCAAACGTAATCATTTGGAAACCCCCTCCCCCCCTCGGCTGATTACGTAATATGTGAACGATCCCTAATAGGCACTTCATGCATATGAGGGTTTACTGAATTTGTGTTTGATTTGCAAAACCAGTAAGGCAAGAGTTTGGCATTAATATGCAAATTGTTCAAGATACTCATGCAAAAGGTAGTAGGCACTCATGCATGCACAAGTGCCTACTACCCTTGAGTATTCTTTGCATTTAAATCCTGGAATTGCACAGTATACACCAGATTGAAGCACCATGATTATACTCTCTCAGGTCCTGACACCTAGGATTGAGACCTTGATTCCATAACTCTTGCCTAAATTTAAAGTCACATATTGAGTTATTGTCAGAAATATAAGTGAGGCAGGTTGAGCCAATGATAGGCAAAAAAGTGGATAATTTTGGAAATTCAGAAGCAAGGCAACCAAAATTGGACCAAATATAGGTGATAGGATTATTTGTGCTCCTATCATTATTGGTAACTTTATTCAATTTCAGTGTTCGGTGCATGTCAAATCCTGCAGTACAAATTCCAACCATTGATAATGAGCCTCTCTCCAATTTCATGCCTGGAAGCAAGCTCCTTGATGAAGTTATGTCGGTAAGTAACATACTGCACTTGATTTTAAGATGTGATTGAAAGTAGCAAACTTGTATTGACTAAAGGTAAAATTGTGACTTTCAAGTATCAGAATAGAAAAGCATATCATATTTGTTGAATAACCACATTGATATTAACCAGGAGATTGAAACAATGAGAAAAGAACCTGCAGAGGTCCCCATAGTTATTGGTGGCAAGGAGATAAAGTCAGACAATGTAACATATCAGAAGATAGTATGTAACTACAATCTACATAAGTTATATCATTTATTGAATTATAAATGTTGCTAATGTATCTAGTGTTTTCATGCTGCAGTTTTCATGTCACTATGGCGATGCTAAGTCCTCAAAATACTAATCACCATTACATTCTTTCAGCCTCATGATCACAGTGTGAATCTTGCTAAGTTTTACTTTGCTGATGAATCTCTTATAAATGATGCCATAGACTCTTGTATGGAATCAAGGGCAAAGTGGGAAATGACACCCTGGGAACACAGGTAGATTTGCAGATTTTCCCAAAATAGTTGATATTGAATATTTGTGATATCACAAATATTCAATATCAACTATTTTGGGAAAATCTGCAAATTTATATATCCATTAAATTATCCATTGACCAATATTCTGGACACCTTGAGCTTTTCTTGCATTTGTTGAATGCAATTCGCTATCATATTATTTAGTTTTCACCCTGGGAACACAGGGCTGCCGTGTTCTTGAAAGCTGCTGATCTTCTTGCAGGAAAATATCGGGCTAAAGTCCTTGCATCGACAATTCTTGGACAAGTAAGTTTCATTCAAAACATAAAAGGTCAATCACTGATAAGTGTCAAAATTACCCTTTCGTAGGCTTTGATGATAGTGTGTATCATTTTCATATATTACTCGCTATCAAGCGACTATCATGATCTACATGAAAACAGTGAATATACTGTGGTGGTATCTACTCCAATCCATCACTCACTCTATACTGCCTTCTGTTACAAGCTTCACTCCACAAAGGTTACTGATATATATCACGTTGCAGAGTAAGACCTTCCAGCAAGCTGACATTGATGGGGTCTGTGAGATGGTGGATTTCTACAAGTTTGCAGTGAAGTACGGTGAGGAGCTCTACCGGATGCAGCCTTCACACCACAGTCCAGGAGTCTGGAACAGAGTCGAGTGGAGGGGGCTAGAGGTAGAAGGGGGGTAAATAAACATCATATTGTTAAAGATTGTAGATTTAGATGCTTTTATTTGAAGTAATAGATAGATTGAGGGATATAATTTCTTGCTTTGAATGGTATTTTCTGAATTTGTGTGAACACAAATCGCAAATTGTCGTTTGGAAAGTGTTGAGACAAATTATCATTTAAATCAGGGTACCCTAATTAATGGTGCTGTTACATTGATACGAAACGTTCAAAAAGTTTATTAGATTACCTGTTCCTCGGAATTTTGGTACTGGTAAGTGACTGGAAAGGAGTCTTTACTTACAAGTTACAAATACTAGGACGTGTTATCTAGAATGAACTAATGAAATCTAAATTGCCATTTCTAGTTATTATTCTCCTTCCCTTACCCCTGGTAATCCCCAGGGATTCATCGCTGCGATAGCACCATTCAACTTCACGGCTATTGGAGGTCAGCTGTGGGGTACCCCTGTGCTCATGGGTAATGTGGTGGTGTACAAGCCGTGCACTACAGCCCTGCTCAGCGGATACCACCTCTTCCAAATACTGCAGGAGGCTGGTCTACCAGATGGTGAGTCAGGGGTTTAATGAAGGGGTGGTGAAACGGGGTGGGATGGTATTGGAGGACGGTGAGAAGAGTTGTATGGAACTTGGATGGGTAATAAGCGGAGGAAATTGCCGACATGAGCGAGGGGTGAGAGGGGGACGTGTTGAAGTGTCATCTGGGATGATTATTGAAAAATAGTACTGTAAAATGATATTCAAATTCAAATTCAAGATGCAATTTTGTACTGAAAATGCATTGCCTTGCTAGAATAAGACTATTAACGCTGCTGTGACTCTTATTCCTACTCGCCTTTGCAGGTGTCTGTAACTTCGTGCCGTGTAGAGGTCCTGCCTTTGGTAAGGCCGTGGTTCCCCACCGGAGCCTAGCTGGTATAAGCTTCACTGGATCCTCACCCACCTTCAACAATCTGTGGAGGGAAGTCGGCATGAACATCGACAACTACAAGTTAGTTTAGAAATGTTTCCTTTAGTTCTTTGCGATAACTTTGAGTTGTTTGAGTCATGTTTTTGGGCATGAATTCGACCATTTTTCATCCTGACTTCTCCTGACATTTTAGGTTGTTAATTGTGATTAGTCTGCCGCCAGGGATGTTAGATACGCACAAAAATAATGAAACTATACGGCGTGTTTGCGCATTTTTCTCGAAAAAACGCGACGATATTATTGTCGCGTTTTTTGAGAAAAATGCGCGAACACGCCGTATTATTTCATTATTTTTGTGCGTCAATAAATTCCAACAACAGGTCTGATTGTGTGAAATCAGGGGCGTAGCCAGGGGGGAGGCGACACAGGCGGCTGCCTCCCCCTTTTTGGACAGACAATATGATAATTTTGTTAATTTTGTTGAGATGAGAGCTTTGAGTCAAGCAAAATAAAACATTCAACAGGTTGTGAATGTAACTCGCCACCTCCTTTTCAGAAATCTAGCTACGCCCCTGTGTGAAATGGGGTTGTTTCATACGCTTACCCCCGTCTGCTTGGCTAGGATAGTAGCCTCTAAATCTGTATATCTCCCTCAGAACATACCCCCGTCTGTGGTAAACGAAGTAGCTTCTAAATCCGTGTAACCTTCCTCAAGACGTACCCCCGTCTGGTAGGAGAGACAGGAGGTAAGAACTACCACATGGTGCATCCCACAGCCGACCCAAATTTAAACCCCGTGGATATCAAAAGCTGGTTAAAAAGGGGGGGGCCCAAAAATTTGGGGGGAAGGGGGTTAAAAAATTTTTGGAAGGGTTATTTAGGGGGGGGGGGGGTTTTTTTTTTTTTGTTTTTTT
>WFMF01001101.1:0-11468 GCA_011033025.1 Beroe forskalii | reverse complement strand
GGCCCCCCCCTCCGGGGGGCCCTATTTCCGGGGGGCCCCCAAATCCGGAGGGCCCATTCTCCGAGGGCCCCATTTCTCCGGGGGGGCCCCATTCCCCGAGGGCCCATTTTCCGGGGGGGCCACCCCGGGGTCCATTCGAGGGCCCTGCATTATCCGGAGTGACGATTCTCCGGAGGCCCCCCGAGGGCTCTATTCTCCGGAGGGCCCATTCTCCGAGGGCCCTATTCATCCGGAGGACCCATTCGAGGGCCCATTCTCCGGGAGGGCCCATTCTCCGAGTGGGCCCATTACAACTACTACTTTTACACACTTTTATTTTTTACTTACTTTCACTTACTTTCCCGACACCAAAACGGAAGTGAGACTATTGCACTGTGCAGCCACTTATAAAGGTTTACACCACTCTTACGCCAGCCTGTGGGATCACATGTCACTTCGTCATGATCCACAAAATGCTGACACCACTTTAGGATTACTGTCTCACATACCGATGTGTCGCTTCTCCGGAGGGCCCCACTCTCCGGAGGTCCATTCTCCGGAGGCCCCATTCTCAGGACCCCATTCCTCGGAGGCCCATTCTCCGGAGGACCCCATTCTCCGGAGGTCCATTCTCCGGAGGGCCCCATTCTCCGGTGGGCCCCATTCTCTGGAGGGTCCATTCTCCGGAGGGCCCCATTTTCCGGAGGGTCCATTCTCCGGGGGGTCCATTCTCCGGAGGGCCCCATTATCCGGAGGACCCATTCTCCGGAGGGCCCCATTCTCCGGAGGGCCCATTCTCCGGAGGGCCCTTATTTACGGACCATTTACTTTTACACACTTTTTATTTTTTTACTTACTTTTACTTACTTTCTTCCTGTGACACCAAACGGAAGTGAGACTATTGCACTGTGCAGCCACTTATAAAGGTTTCGTTGACACCACTTTACGTCAGCCTGCATTCCGCTACGTCACTTCGTCAGCGATCCTACGTGTCGTTGACACCACTTTTAGAGTTACTGTCTCACATACCGATGTGTCACTTCTCCGGAGGGCCCCACTCTCCGGAGGGTCCATTCTCCGGAGGGCCCCATTCTCCGGAGGGCCCATTCTCCGGAGGGCCCATTCTCCGGAGGGCCCATTCTCCGGAGGGTCCATTCTCCGGAGGGCCCCATTCTCTGGATGGCCCCATCCTCCGGGGGGTCCATTTTCCGGAGGGTCCATTCCCCGGAGGGCCCCATTCTCCGGAGGACCCATTCTCCGGAGGCATAGTTGCCAATTTGCCCTTCTTTCGCAGGGTGCCCTGCTTTGCCCTGCTTTTTGCCCTGCTTTGCAAACCGAGCCCTGCTTTAGCAGGGCAAATCAGTCCGAAAGGTACCCATATTTTCATTGGAATAAGATAATCAAATCCATGAGTTGGAAAGATAAATGCACACTTGATTATTATACCTGTAAGCTGATTCAGTGATTCATTAATCAATCATTGCTTCATTAGGATTACAAGCATCTTCATTGATAGCTTCATTGAATTTATGCAAAGTTGTGTATTTTTTAAACAAGGAAATGCTGAAGATTCTTGAAGAGGTTGGTATCGGCACTATTTCAATTTTTAAAAAGTACTTATATTGGTATGGAAGTTAGTAGAGTTAAAAAAGTATTCTTAGCAGGATGAGCATAAGTGTCTTTTCAAAAACATACCTAATGCCCAAAGTGGTTGGTGTAAGTGGTGGTTCAGAAAGGTACCCATAATTGGTTAGTGTAACTGGTGATTAGGAAAGGTACCCATAATTGGTTAGTGTAACTGGTGATTAGGAAAGGTACCCATAATTGGTTGCTGTAACTGGTGGTTCAGAAAGGTACCCATAATGGGTAACTGGTGTAACTGGTTATTGAAAGGTACCCATAATCGGTTGCTGTAACTGGTGGTTCAAA
This sequence comes from Beroe forskalii, assembly GCA_011033025.1. Lineage (NCBI taxonomy): Eukaryota > Metazoa > Ctenophora > Nuda > Beroida > Beroidae > Beroe > Beroe forskalii. The sequence goes on along the minus strand of WFMF01001101.1, from coordinate 9,560 downwards.
AAGGTACCCATAATTGGTTGGTGTAACTGGTGGTTCAGAAAAGTACCCAGAATTGGTAACTGGTGTAACTGGTTATTGAAAGGTACCCATAATTGCTTAATGTAACTGGTGGTTCAGAAGGGTACCCATAATTGGTTGGTGTAACTGGTGGTTCAAAAAGGTACCCATAATTGGTTGGTGTAACAGGTGGTTCAGAAAGGTACCCATAATTGGTTGGTGTAACTGGTGGTTCAGAAAAGGTACCCATAACTGGTTGGTGTAACTGGTGGTTCAGAAAAGTACCTATAATTGGTAACTGGTGTAACTGGTTATTGAAAGGTACCCATAATTGCTTAGTGTAACTGGTGGTTCAGAAGGGTACCCATAATTGGTTGGTGTAACTGGTGGTTCTAAAAGGTACCCATAATTGGTTGGTGTAACAGGTGGTTCAGAAAGGAACCCATAATTGGTAACCGGTGTAACTGGTTATTGAAAGGTACCCATAATTGGTTGGTGTAACTGGTGGATCAAAAGGTACCCATAATTGGTTGGTGTAACTGGTGGTTCAAAAGGTACCCATAACTGGTTGGTGTAACTGGTGGTTCAGAAAAGTACCTATAATTGGTAACTGGTGTAACTGGTTATTGAAAGGTACCCATAATTGCTTAGTGTAACTGGTGGTTCAGAGAAGGGTACCCATAATTGGTTGGTGTAACTGGTGGTTCAAAAGGTACCCATAATTGGTTGGTGTAACAGGTGGTTCAGAAAGGTACCCATAATTGGCAACTGGTGTAACTGGTTATTGAAAGGTACCCATAATTGGTTGGTGTAACTGGTGGATCAAAAAGGTACCCATAATTGGTTGGTGTAACTGGTGGTTGAAAAAGGTACCCATAATTGGTTGGTGTAACTGGTGGTTCAGAAAAGTACCCATAATTGGTAACTGGTGTAACTGGTTATTGAAAGGTACCCATAATTGCTTAGTATAAGTGGTGGTTCAGAAATGTACCCATAATTGGTTGGTGTAACAAGTGGTTTACAAAGGTACCCATAATTGGTTAGTGTAACTGGTGGTTCAGACTTTAGAAAGGTACCCATAATTGGTTGGTGTAACTGGTGGTTCAGAAATGTACCCATAATTGGTTGGTGTAACTAGTGGTTCAGAAAGGTACCCATAATTGTTTAGTGCAACTGGTGGTTCAAAAGGGTACCCGTAATTTGTTAGTGTAACTGGTGGTTCAGAAAGGTACCCATAATCGGTTAGTGTAACTGGTGGTTCAGAAAGGTACCCATAATTAGTTGGTGTAACTGGTGGCTCAGAAAGGTACCCATAATTGGTTAGTGTAACTGGTGGTTCAGAATTTAGAAAGGTACCCATAATTGGTTGGTGTAACTGGTGGTTCAGAATGGTACCAATAATTGGTTAGTGTAACTGGTGGTTCAGAAAGGTCTAGGTACCCATAATTAGTTGGTGTAACTGGTGGGGCAAAATGGTACCACAGGAACACGACAAAAATTAGCCTCCATTAGCCTCAATTAGCCTCCATGGAGGCTGAGTGGAGGCTGAGTGGAGGCTGAGTGGAGGCTAAGTGGAGGCTAATTTCAAAAATTAGCCTCCACGGAGGCTAGTGGAGGCATGAGGCTATATTAGCCTCCACTAGCCTCCCACTAGGCTCCACTAGCTCCACTCAGCCTCCACTCAGCCTCCACTCAGCCTCCATGGAGGCTAAATTTTGGTTTAGCCTCCACTAGCCTCCACTCAAGATTTAGCCTCCATTAGCCTCCACGGAAATTTAAAAAGTCATTTTTGGATTCTATGGAAGCTATTTTGACAGTGCTAGTGGGCTATAGCCTCCAAATGGAGGCTAAAATCATGAAAAACACAGATAATATGCTAGCCTCCACAAAATTAAATTTATGTCATGTTTTTACAAAAAGAGTACATTTTGTAACATAGACCAAAGTCTAGTATTAGGCAACACTAGGCCTCCACGAGAATCCACTCAGCCTCCACTAGGCTCCACTAGGCTTCACTCAGCTAGGCTCACTCAGCCTCCACTGGGCTCCACTAGCCTCCACTAGAATAGGCTCACTAGCTCCACTAGGCTCATTCAGCCTCCACCAGGCTCCACACCAGGGCCCACTCCCACTAGGCTCCACCAGCCTCCCACTAGGCCAGTGGAGCCAAGTGGAGCCTAGTGGAGGCTTGAGTGGTTTCAGTGAAGCTGAGTGGAGCCTAGTGGAGGCTGAATGGAGCCTAGTGGAGGCTGAGTGGAGCCTAGTGGAGGCTAGTGGAGGCTGAGTGAAGCCTAGTGGAGGCTAAGGAGCCTAGTGGAGGCTGAATGGAGCCTAGTGAGGCTAGTGGTTTGGCTGATCCTAGTGGAGGCTAGTGGTTTAGTGGTGGCCAGTGGAGCCTAGTGGAGCCTAGTGGAGGCTAGTGGGGCCTGAGTGGAGCCTAGTGGAGGCTGAGTGGAGCCTAGTGGAGGCTATGGAGGCTAGTGGAGGCTGAGTGGAGCCTAGTGGAGGCTGAGTGGAGCCTAGTGGAGGCTGAATGGATCCTAGTGGAGGCTAGTGGAGCCTATTGGATCCTAGTGGAGGCTAGTGGTTTGTAGTGGAGCCTTGTGGTGGCCAGTGGAGCCTAGTGGAGGCTGAGTGGAGCCTAGTGGGGCCTGAGTGGAGCCTAGTGGAGGCTGAGTGGAGCCTAGTGGAGGCTGAGTGGAGCCTAGTGGAGGCTGAGTGGAGCCTAGTGGAGGCTGAGTGGAGCCTAGTGGAGGCTGAGTGGAGCCTAGTGGAGGCTGAGTGTAGGACAACTTTGGAGCTGTCTGAAAGTTTGAAGCTATATATTGTTTTTCACATTAGTACACATAAATCACCATTTTCAGCAAGAAATCTGTGTTTTGTAGGCTTATTGATTTAGGCTCCACTCAGCCTCCACTTAGCCTCCACTCAGCCTCCATTAGCCTCCATATGGAGGCTTTAGCCTCCACAAAAATAACTTTTTAAATTCCTGCGGAGGCTAATGGAGGCTAATTCTTGAGTGGAGGCTAGTGGAGGCTAAACCAAAAATTTAGCCTCCATGGAGGCTGAGTGGAGGCTGAGTGGAGGCTGAGTGGAGGCTGAGTGGAGGCTAGTGGAGCCTAGTGGAGGCTAATATAGCCTCCATAGTGGAGGCTATTTTTCGAAAATTAGCCTCATGCCTCCGCTAGCCTCCGTGGAGGCTAATTTTTGAAATTAGCCTCCACTTAGCCTCCACTCAGGCTCCACTCAGCCTCCACTCAGCCTCCATGGAGGCTAATGGAGGCTAATGGAGGCTAATTTTTGTCGTGTTCCTGTGGTACCATTTTGCCACTGGTGGCTCAGAAAGGTACCCATAATTGGTGAGTGTAACTGGTGGTTCAGAAAGGTACCCATAATTGATTATATAGTGTATCTGGTGGCTCAGAAAGGTACCCATAATTGGTTAGCATAAATGGTGGTTCAGAAAGGTACCCATAATTAGTTGGTGTAACTGGTGGTTCAGAAAGATACACATTAATGGTTGGTGTAACTGTTTGTTCGAAAAGGTACCCATAATTGGTTGGTGTAACTGGTGGTTCAGAAAGGTACCCATAATTGGTTGGTGTAGCTGGTGTTCAAAAAGGTACCTAAAAGCCTATAGTAGCATGCGTTCATCAGGTGATTTGCCTGCTAAAATGACCAATTTTGCTCCGCAAAAAGGTACCTATTGCCCTTCTTTTTGCCCTTCTTTTCGTCAAAAATCTTGCCCTGCGACGGTTTTTTCAAAATTTGGCAGCTATGTCCGGAGGCCCCATTCTCCGGAGGGCCCCATTCTCCGGAGGGCCCATTCTCCGGAGGGCCCATTCTCCGGAGGGCCCCATTCTCCGGAGGGCCCCATTCTCCGGAGGGCCTATTGTCCGGAGGGCCCAATTCTCCGGAGGGCCCATTCTCCGGAGGGCCCCATTCTCCGGAGGGTCCATTCTCCGGAGGGCCCCATTTTCCGGAGGGTCCATTCTCCGGGGGGTCCATTCTCCGGAGGGCCCCATTATCCGGAGGACGCATTCTCCGGAGGGCCCCATTCTCCGGAGGGCCCCATTCTCCGGAGGGCCCATTCTCCGGAGGGCCCATTTTCCGGAGGGTCCATTCTCCGGGGGGCCCAATTCTCCGGAGGGCCCATTTTCGGAGGGCCCCATTCTCCGGAGGGCCCATTCTCCGGAGGGCCCATTCTCCGGAGGGCCCATTCTCCGGAGGGCCCATTCTCCAGAGGGCCCATTCTCCAGAGGGCCCATTCTCCGGAGGGTCCTTATTTACGGACCATTTACTTTTACACACTTTTTATTTTTTTTACTTACTTTTACTTACTTTCTTCCTGTGACACCAAACGGAAGTGAGACTATTGCACTGTGCAGCCACTTATAAAGGTTTCGTTGACACCACTTTACGTCAGCCTGCATTCCGCTACGTCACTTCGTCAGCAATCCTACGTGTCGTTGACACCACTTTTTGAATTACTGTCTCACATACCGATGTGTCACTTCTCCGGAGGGCCCCATTCTCCGGAGGGTCCATTCTCCGGAGGGCCCATTCTCCGGAGGGCCCATTCTCCGGAGGGCCCCATTCTCCGGAGGGCCCATTCTCCAGAGGGTCCTTATTTACGGACCATTTACTTTTACACACTTTTTATTTTTTTACTTACTTTTACTTACTTTCTTCCTGTGACACCAAACGGAAGTGAGACTATTGCACTGTGCAGCCACTTATAAAGGTTTCGTTGACACCACTTTACGTCAGCCTGCATTCCGCTACATTCCGAACAATGGAGACCCATGCTTTACATTCACTTTGAGAACGCATTCATACCTACAACATGATTCTGTGGGCAACATGCCAGCAGCTACCTTACGTTGCATAATCACGGTGTTAAAATCATAATGTAAGAGCGTGTGTATGTGTGTCGGTGGGTGTAGTTATATATAACTGTACATTCAACATGTACATAAGATGCATATATTCACTAGTATATGCGATATCAATTAAATATAATACCTCCCTACTTGCATGGAACGCGCAGCCAAGATAACGTTGTACAAACCTCATCTTTTTAGTTGAATTTTAACGCGTCCTACGCGCGCGCGTGCGCCGCGCACTTCATTCTTGAAATTTTGAGGCATCGCGATGACAAGATCCTCACGTAAAAGTTACGATGAATGCGGAAAAAGCTTTTGGTTTATGAATAATATGCTTCGGAGGAAATATGGGCTGTGATAATGTGTTATGACGAACTGGCTAGAGAATTACTACGTTTGAGGGCAGTCTGGAGGAACACCGACTTACCTTAAGCGGACCCAAAGCGGAATCACTTTAGCAGAATCTATATAATCAGTGAAGGATAAGGCGGTGAGGTGAAGTTTAGGGTTAGTGTTAGAGTTTTGGTTAGAGCTGGAGGTAGAGTTATTGTTAGGTTATGGGCGAGTCCGCCTAAGTGAAGTCGGCGTTCCTCCAGACAGCCTGGTTTCGCTACTTTTCTCTGCAAGTGGTGTCATAGGCTTGAGAAAAGTTTATCTTGTGTTACAGATATTCTCATTCTTATCAATTCATCAGCATGTTTAAGAAGAATTGTTTTTTAGGAATGTAATGCTTTCAAGCGAAAGCTTTCCGTACTTTGAACTCTTCAATCAAGAAATATTGAATTCGAACAAAGAGTGGCTTTAATTCGCTGTTTCAATGGGTAATTTGATTATACTGAATGCAGTCAAATTCAAATAACGGAATGTTAAAGGCTTAAACCACAGAAGTTTTGAAAATTTGTTATATTATATTCTTTTTTTTGAAAATCACATACTTTTGCAAGATGTTACTGTGCTTTTTTTAAAGCTCGACTTTTTTTTCTATATCATCCAGTTCATGCAACGGATTTTAAATAAAATGTACTTTCCTGGTCCAATTATCCTTTTCCTGAGTTAGGGTTTTTCAGTCCAACGGGTGGCTTTGATGAGAATCTATTATCGGGTTTGTATATTTCATGGGATACAAGGTGATTGCCTGCTGGTGGCCGAGATTTATTTAGTTTAAAAAAGCTTTCAACATGATAATATTGGATTGACAGGGGTGCACTCTAATTTAGTGGACATACTAATCTAGTGGACATATTAGGGCGGGGGATATCAGTGAGTAAGTGCACAGACATATATGGTGAGAAAGTGCATTTAGCCAAATTTCAGAATACCCACCCCATATTGCAGTTGCTCACAATAATCCAATTAATGTTTAAGTGATTTTTAAAAATTTCAGGCACCACCCCAAAATATCGGCTAATATGCCTATTTAGACAGTTATGACAGAATTTTATTTCAACAAAATACAACATTTTGATGAATGGTAGATTTTACACGCTAGATCAGATCAATTACTACAAATTTTAACCTTGATGTAATAATAAAAGTATGACTTTCTATTGGTTGCCTACTAGACTCGCATAAACTATAAAATAGTGATAGGATAGGGATACTTAATATATTATAGGCTCTCCAAAACCGAGACGGTTGTCGTAGTAACCCCCTGCTGATTTGGTGACGTCAGTCCATTTCTTTCCGTTGGAACCAACGTAACTAAACCTCACGCAGTCCGAAACAACGTTATTCTAGCGGAATTACTAGAGCACTAGGAATTGACCATTTCCTATTTCTATAAATCGTCCACGTGAACTCACGTGCTGAAATGTAGCACCCAGATCTAATTTCAAGTGTATTGGTCGTATTTGAAACTCATTTTCAACGTAATCAAGTCGAAATACGCGTGTAAATATCATTTTCTTGAAATCCCTAATTTCTACAAAACGTCCACGTGAACTCACGTGATTCACTATTTCATCGTATATTTCCCATATTTAGTAACTCATGAGACATGAAGAAACAATTATTAGTTTCACCATCGTATCACAGAATAGGCCGTAAAATTTTTCGTCATAAAACATAATTACAACAATTCTGCAGCTTAATTTTTAAGGGCTTCAGATGACGACATATTTCAAGCCAATCGCTGTGAAACTCGTTTTTATAGCTAAATCTCGGGAGATCTAAAAGCAAATATCGAAGTAAAACATATTCCGATGAAAACTTTCTGAGTTAGAGATGTTCAAAGCGCAAAATAGCGTTTGTCGCAAAATACGCTATTTTAGTGGTTATACGCGATTTGGATGACGTCATCACAGCACCTAAATAGGGCTCAAACCAACTTTCCATAGCCTATAAGACAATTCCGCCTTAGTACAACATACTTTTGACCGGTCTCATCTCAAGATAAGTCGCGTTCTTGGACATCTCTTTCATTTAAGTTTTGTCCTAAATTTTCGACATCGATTGTTTACCGCACCTTAGAAAATCGCGTATATCTCGATGAAAATCGAGATAGACCAATATCCATATGATTTTCTGAAAGTTTTAAATTTGCTAACTCAATTTGGAAAATCAAGAAGCTATCTCCTTTCCTTCTTGGTGAAAATGCGCTCGAAAACGACCTATTTTCAAAAAAGCAGTAAAATTTCGCTAAGTTGATGACGTCATAATGACGTCATAATGACGTCACCAGAACTTCTTTTATAGCCTAATGTAAATCTTAGATTCAGAAAACAAAAAGACCCTTGGATCATGTCTCTACCATTTGTAGAACTTGAGGATCTCATCGATTTAAATTGGGTCACAAATTATCTTATTATTATTATTACACTACCAAAACCAAGTTGTTGGTTGGTCTAACCCCCGCTGGTTTGGATGTGATCAGCCCATTTTGTCTCTTTTCAGGTTCCTGTCACATCCAAAACCCATGGGGGGTTACTAATCAACTGTCCAACGGTTTTGGTGGTGATATCGTGACAGATGTATGTAGTTTGAACCCATGTTACTTGCCCAAAAGGCAGTTTGGACCCACGTAACTTTGCCCTCACGTAGTCCGAACCCATTGCCACAGCCCACACGCAAGTCTAACCCACATAACTCACCCTGGAAGAAGTCCAAAACTACGTTATTCTAACTTGGAATTACTAGAATTGATATATTTCTTAATTTCTACAAATCGTCCATACGTGAACCTTCACGTGTTGAAATAGCAACTAGATCTAATTTCACGTGCATTAGTCGTATTTGAACTCATTTCAACGTAACTAAAATCAAAAAATCCCGTGTAAATATCAATTTCTTCAAATCCCCTAATTTCTACAAAACGTCTGTGTGTACATTCACGTGCTGAAATATGGCAACCAGATCTAATCATGCATTATTTATTTAAACTCATTTCAACATAATCAAGTCGAAAATCCTGCGTAAATATCAATTTCTTCAAATCCCCTAATTTCTACAAAACGTCCGCGTGAACTCACGTGCTTCACTAGTCCATCATATATACATATATTTCCCATCCCTATTCACTGTGAGACATGGAGAAACCATAATCAGTTCACCATCGTATCACAGAGTAGGAATACAGTACAAATTTTGTCATAAACATAATTTCAATCAATTTGCTGTTCGATTTTTAGAAGCCTCGCACGACAACAATCTTCGACCGATCGCCCTGAAACTCGTTTCATAGCTAAATCTCAAAGTCTAAAAGCAGCAGTTCAAAGTAAAACATAATCCGATGAAAACTCTTTGAGTTGGAGATGTCCAAAGTAGCCTGTAATAGGGTTTTATTGCAAATACAGCTATTTCTAGTGGTTTTACGATTTTGATGACGTCATCACAGCACCCAAATAGGCTCAAACCAACTTCCCATATTGCCTCAGCCATAATTCCGCCTTAGCACAACATACTTTAACCGGTCTCATCTCAAGATAAGTCGCAGTTCTTGACATCTCACTCGTTTAAAGTTTTGTCCTTAAATTTGGAAATTGATTTTTCACCGTACCTTAGAAAATCGCGTATATCTCGATGAAAAATCGAGATAGCCCAATGATCCATATGATTTTCTGAAAGCTCTTTAAATTTGCTAAAAATCATTCTGAAAATCAGACAGCCATTCCCTGGTGAAAAAACTCGAAAATGGCCTATTTTCGCTAAAAAGCAATAAAATTTCGCTAAGTTGATGACGTCATAATGACGTGAAAAATGACGTCACCAGAACTTCTTTTTTCCCCTCCCCCATCTTTGGGTCAACAAAACCTGACATCGATCATGGCTCTACCATTTCCCGTTCTTGTTCATCTCGGCTTTCCAAATTTTATCCCCAATTATCATGAATTTTTATATTATTTTATATCACCCGGGCACTCGTTTTGTTAATATATACCCTGGCCAGTCTTTTTTTTACTGGGGGTTTCTGCCCTTAAAGGGGGAAAGTATAAAACTCCCGGGAAAGAATTCCTTCCCTATTTTTATTAGATGGGGGATATATTTATAAGAATTTTTAAAACCCAAAAATTTTTTGACAACGTTCTAGAAGGGCCCGACCCCCCTATTTCTTTTTTTTTGATATTTGTTACCGCCCCCGGGGGGGAAAAGGTTTTATAGCAATGTGATCCCATCATGTTAGGGAACGGTTAATTTGTTTTCTATAGTTCATAGGAAAAAAAATGAAAAAAAATTTTTCAA
>WFMF01001100.1:0-11488 GCA_011033025.1 Beroe forskalii | reverse complement strand
TTTTTTGCTGAAATTTTTAACCCTTTATTAAAATTTTATTTTCTTTTATTGTTTTTATAGTTTTCTTTTTTAAAACCATGTTCTCATTTCCAGAAACCCGAGACAACCAGGATCAACAAGGTGAACGCTGACCTACAGAAGCAGCTAAACAACTCCTCCAACCAGATCCAGAAGATAAAGACGGCAAAGAACATCACCAGGAAGTTCAGCTCCGCAGTCAGGATGGTACGTTTCTAGGATGAGAAGTACGTATGCCAGTACGTACTTCAAATGATACGTAATAGTACGTACTTGTGGCCAGGTCCGAGTAGCTATTGGGTCAAATGTTGGTATACCTACAAAGTGTGTTTCTCAACTCAACCCCAGATTACGTACTTCTCATCTTATGTTCGTTTCTGATTTACTGATTTTCTGATTTTCTTTTTTCTGATTTTCTGATTTACTGAAAAACCCGGAAAGGCCCCAAATTAGGGCTTTTAATGTCCGGGCTCCTAACCCCAGCTCTGGCGGGACTTTGTCTTACAAGGAAACCTCCAGGTACAGCATCAGAAAGACACGGACGCCACCCGGGAAATAATCAAGAAGCTGGAAGAGGACAGCGAGCAATACACCGACAGATTCAACACCCTCGACAACGAGGTTTTTACAGCAAACCGTTATTACATTATTTACCGGCTCTTTTTGTCCAAGAGGCCGGTTAAAATGATTAAAAAATGAGTCTATCTTTGTCCATAGCTCGGTTTAAAACAAGGCCAGCTTGATAAAAGCCAATCCCTCCTCCACTGAGCTATAAAATAAACTCCTACTCAATTAAATAAACCCTTACTAAAAATAAACCACTACTCTATAAGAAAAACCCTACCTAAAAACCTATAAACCCCCGCTCACAAAAACACGACTTACTCCGCAGAACTCGGCGTTGTCACGGCAACTGGAGGAAGCGCAGGACATGATAGAAGAGTTAGAGCGGAGGGAGGAGATGAGTAACAGCGAGAAGCGGGAGTGGAAGGTGGAGAAGGAAGACTTGTTGGAGGAGTCAGCCCACCTCAGATCGCAGGTGAGAATACTTCGTGGTTAGGGTTATGGTTGGGATAGAATACTGAAATAGCACTTCCACTTCTGTTTCCACTTCTTGAAAATCGGTGTTCTTCCAGTCTGCCTGAATTTCAGGCAATGTTTTGCTGGAAATATTTAAACCACCCCTCTTTCCAGTTGAAGCTGCTGGAGGCTGACCTATCGAAGCACCACATGGCCACTAAGAGTCTCCAGGCCCAGATAAGGGCGGTGGAGGCTGAGATGAAGACACACGAAGCGGAGTCTCAGAGAATGTCTGATGCGAACCAGGTAATATCAGAGTAAAGGAATATATTGTGAGATATGAGGTGGACCACTATGGGTTTGGACAGTGGCACGGATTTTGAAAATTCTCAGAACACCATAAAACATACATGAATCTCTATGTCCAATTAGAATTTTAATTCCGAGAATTCCCACCATTTTGCTCACACATTACCCTCTCTTCAGCTACTGGAATCTCAGATGACACGTATCAAGAACATCATGTTGAACGAGGGAATATCTCTGGAGGAATACCCGGAACTCAACATAAAGCTTCCTGATCAGATTTGCGTGAAGATTCAATGGGGTTTGTAATGGGGTTTTCATGAAATAGTCTATCTTCTATGATATTCTCAATGGAGGAGGTTTTAATGAATATTTAATAGGTTATAGGGTAATTTTAGGGCTGCAGTTAGGTTCAGGATTACGACTAATGAGTCGCAATGCTACTTCGGAGATATAGTGTCGTGAGATAAAATGCATCGTGAGGTATGTAAAGTCCCCCACTACATTACTCCTGATCAGATTGAAACGGACTCCACTACTCGTTCTGCCCTCCCCTCCTCCTCCTCCTCTGGTGCCAGGTCATCTACTCCTCTGAAGAGTACCAGTCATGAGGCTCCTTCCCTGCAGTGTGAGCTGTCTCTACAGGACGAACTCGACTTGGAAGGTACGAGCCAAGAGTATTATTTTACAAGTCTATAGCAGGATGTGCACGGCAAAACGAGTAGGGGTTCTAAATTATTTGTCGCCATGCTTTTCCAGCCTTGTGAGCGCTTTCAATTCTGAGATAAAGCAGTTCTACAGGATAGAAAATATTTAAAATCCCTGTAAAAGTTTAAGTATTTCTGATTGTATTATAATCAAGTTGTTTTCCCCAGGTTCTCTCGGACCAGACGACAAGAGACAGTCCATCAGTGAAGTAGACGAGCTGGAAATGAGGGTAAAAGATTTTCTCATCACGGCTGCCACCCACCCGACACCCTTCACCCTCCCCTTACACCTCTCAATCACTCATATTTGAACACCTCTCCATACTTCACTCTCAGCTGACGACGATAATCACAAGATCTATTCAGTCTATTGGGTAAGAGATGATTTTTCATTTCGCCGCTATGAGCATCTTAACCGGTGGTGAATCGGCGCTGATCAGCACTGATTACAAGGTCAACATCTGCCAATATTTCCGCCTTTTCAGAACACACAGTTAGAACAGGAGCTGCTGCGGATAGAGACAGAGAAGAACGTTCTCATGTTGGACGTACACCGGGCAGAGAAGACAGCGGCTGGAAAGGACAGGGAGATCAGCGGCTTACGGGAGGAGATGAAGAGTCTCTCCAACAAGATAGTGGAACAGCGCTCACAGGTTCGTTAAACACAAGGAAATAGTTTAGAAATTTATATATCCAGGAGTTGTCTTATATCTCTCTCTTCGATATACAGGAATTATATTTTTTGATTTTTTCAGCACACGATCAAAATATTTGAACGCTTGATTTTATAAATCCAGGTTGCTCGTCGGCCGTCTTATAATTCGGCTGTCGGCCTGAACTTCGATGATGTAAGTTGATTTGTTTTGAACTGGTACTTGAGATATGAAAGTTCAAAATGCTTCCAAATAATTCCAAATTCTTATAAGATGCCTCTTTAAAACGCTTGTAGATAGTTCCATGTAATCCTTAAAATGGGACAGAAATTGGAAATATTGAAGCTGCCTTGCTGAGTCTAGGCTCGATGCTGTATATTCTTAGGTACATGGTAATATCATTCATTCTTTCATTTATTTCTACTTAAGTGCTGGTACGGCAGTTCTCTGCGGCCAGCTTTCAATGGGCCGGGTGTCCATAACCAGAAAGCCCACCTTGCCCCATTATATGGCCACTATCGAGCCCCAAAACTACAAACGCTCTGACGTCAATAACGAACTATAGTTAATCAAGATAACTAGGTCACTAGAAACTTCCTATTTCTCCTGCGTATCCTGTAATATAGGGGCACCCGGGATGGCATTTAGTCCAAATTTAGGATAAACTTCATTTATATGTGCTCCGACACCTAATAAGAAATAATATAACTAAACGAGCGGTAGGCTATGGGTTGTGACGTCATTATCAAGGATTACAATGGTGTGTTGATGACGTTAAAATGTGTGTGGTTGTCAGCTGCTTGAAGGATTGAGAGAGAGAGAGAGGGGGAGAGGTATATATATTCGAATGGAGGATAGTTACAGACATCTCGTTTCTGGAGCATCTCTTGCGCGTCAAAAGTCCATTAAATATTACAAAATATATTTCTCTTTTCATATAGGTAATTTGAGGGTTTATTTCATAATTATATTGCCCTTTTGACAGATTTAATTAGCTCCTGCGTGTATCGTTGAGATATGATTTGAGAGGTTGTAGAGTTGTAGTAACTTCATCATTCTATACTTCTCTTGCCAACAACGAATCATGATAGTTCTTTCATTCTTTTTAACTTTTTTGGATGAAAATCTGTTTTCCTATTCTTTTTTATCTGTTTAAAGGTTAAAGCTGTCTTTCTTTTATTTTCAATTCATAATTTCTCATATTCAACCGACTCATGGAATCAAATGGATTGCCACATTCAATAGATCACCACATATTCAATCAACAATAGGATCGTCCTACACAGGGTTTATAATCGATTGCTGAACCTTCATATATACTTAGATAATGTGAGGGTACAATGATCATTTGCACCATCTTTGTGCCCTTTGCACGGGGTCATTCGATATTATTGTTGTTGTTGACCTTGTATATAAGGCCTGCGCGCGCGGGAACACAGGCTTGTATTTCATCAATTTACCATTTTGTGCTATGATAATGACATCATCTTAACCACCTATTTCTCGCGTGGGAATATGTGACAGCTGTGTAGGGAGTTGTGGAGTTTTGGTGTCAGACACCAGGGCCTCAAATCTCAATGTGTCTCGTTGAGGCCTTTAGCATACTGTATCTACCGTTTCATCCATCTCATATTATCTTGCTACTTTGGTCTCTCTGATAATGGTGCCATCTGCTCATCTGCGGCATCTGCCAAAAGTGATAATTCTTTGTGAATTGCTCCAAGTGCTCAAATGGTTCTATTTGACAATTTGTAGTGCCCTTTGATCTGCTTTAGGGTACAAATATTAAATATTGATAAGTAGGTAATAATATGTTGCCACTTAGCAACTTAAAATTTTACTATTTCTTTGCATATTATTATTTTTTCATGGCAACATTATAATTCTGGACTCTTTGAATTGCTTTGAATTGCTTTGAATTACTGCAAATGTGGAACCATATGTGCTGTGATGATTTAAGTATTTTTGTTGTCTTCCCCCATGAATGGTACCAAGTGAATATCCCTGATCGATATCATTGGGAACGAAGGTCTAAATGGGGACGACAAATTCTCACAGAATTTTATGTCATTTTGTTTTTGTCATTTACAGAAGAAATTCTAAAAACTCACTTTCGCTCTCTGGAAAATTCTACACTATGCTTGATACATGTCATTCTATTTCCTCCCGTTCTCATATCTCATACCTTACTACATGAAATTAAGAAAGCAGTTTATTAAGAAACCGGGCAAAAAAGTTTCTTAATAAACTGCTTCTTAAAGGACGGGTGTACTTAAAAATTGACTTCTTCTAAATATAACACAAAATTCAGTATATCATAGTTATTATTATAGTAATCGAATAACGAAAGTCCCACCTCTCTACTCCGTGTGTAACGCAAGATATGGGCGTAAATTAGAAACATGATACCTTATCGTGTGACGTCAGTTCTTCCTTGTAATCACTGCCCACAGCCGCCATGTATGTAAAATCGCTATGTAAACACTAATTCTGTTGCTATACCTGATTGATCTATTATTGTTTTGTTTCGATGCAGATCACAAAACTTCTGTTGTTCATTAATCTGGTTGATAACAATAAATCTTCTGTTGTTTAATAACGCACTATTTATTAAATATTAATCAATAATGACAAAATCTAGATATTATGTGAACATATTTTCCTTTAGACATAGTACAACAAGAACAAGACGTATCTATGTATGATATCCCTGATATGCGTTAGACAACAGTGTATAGTTTTCAACTAACTCGTTACCTCGTTGTAGCAATGTTGTAATTTCCACAAGTTCTTCGTGATAATTAGAATTCTTTCAGTGAATTTAATTGGTCTAACCCATGAAAACCTGTATATTGTCCACTAGGGCTAGGGTATAATCCTCTGATTACGTGCTCAACGCAGGATGGAAGCCTGTACCTTTTACCTATGCCCAAACCTCTAAAATTAAGAATATGCAGGAATGTCCTGTATGCTGTGTGTCGCATCAGTCTATTAAACTTTTCCACTTCATCTCTTGTTGGAAACACTCTCCTTTGTTTACGGAAAATGCAGCCATTTCTAGTACAGTCACATTACCAATGCATTCTACGAACTGCTCCACCTCTGTAATACACCGATGGCCTTCTTTGATATCCTCTGCCACAGAGATTTCGGTACAACAGTAGCATCCATCATCGGCTGCTTGTGGGCACTTATCACACTTGCACTGTGTTACTACCTCAGAATCCGAATCAGTCTCACTGGAGAAATCGCATTCGTACACTTCATCATCACTACTGTGATCACTAAGATCATCTCGGGTAGGCACCAGTGCCATAGTAAACATGAGAGTGGTCGTATTTTCAGTGTCATTATCGCTTTCATATTCATCTTGACTTTCATAGGATGATCCTAAACTTGAATCTGTTTCAAAGCCGTCGTTGCTGCCATCTGAATCTGCTTTTTCGGCCATATTTGGTTAACAGATGAGCCTTGAAACAAAAATTTGATTTAGTACACAATTCAGTATGAGTAATAGGTTATAGGTATATGGTTCAAATTGCAAAATCAACAAATTCATCTTATTATTTTTCAGTAGGTGATATTCATGAGCTATTGCTGTGCTGGTAACTGCTCAAATAGGCATGGAAAAGTACCAGTGCACTACGTCATTTCATGCGGATTTTATCCATTCCCTAAAGACTCAACAAGGGGCAAAGATGTGGATGGAAAGAATCGATCGACGGCCATGTGATATCAATGCAAAGAAAATGGTTGTTTGTTCTGACCACTTTGAGGAAAATGATTTCAATTACAGACAGTACCAACAATCTCTTCAGTTGCACAATAGAAATGAAAGCACTAAGGGGTTGAAGATAACCCTGAAAGATGATGCAATTCCTAACACTGATAGATCGTCAGGACTAAAGAGGATACATACATCTTGCTCAGAGGATGCCACACAACCTTCAAGACAAAGGAAGAAAAGAAACATTGCATTGAGCAGGATTGATGATATAATTGAAGAGAATGAGGCAATAGTAGGTCAACACAGTGATGGTGAGCAGAGTATCAACGACCCTGGAACGACTGCAGCCGAAGAGTTCATGGAATCAAGTTTGATAAGTGGTGATGAAGACACACAATCAGCATCATTTCTAAATGCCAGAGCCAGCAGTTTCAGTGAACAGGACAAAATCAATGACTACCCAGACTGATTTCAATTGCAAATGCTTTCCATCGTTGAATGAAGTTAATCAACATAATTTCATGGGCGAGGACGAAGTAAGTGTCTCAGGAATTAGTGACTCAGAAGAAACTGACCCTTCATTTGATTTACAGCCGAATGCTGAGTGCCTCTTCAAAAAATACCTGGAATAGAAGGCAGTACTACTCAAAAAGAAGAACGAGTAGTGGAGACACCAGTTTCTGCAGTAATTGTTGGCATGGAGCAGCTGAAACTTCTCTTCATTTACTGTTTCCTGTGTGGCAGTAGAATACTATCAACTGTTGTGCGGTACTCCTGGAGTTGCTGTCGCAGTTGAGTATGTATGTGCCATAGGGGCATACCCATACCTGGCGTTCCGGAGAATTACTTCACAAGAAATATCACGTCAATGTCAAATTTGCTGCTTCTGCAATGATGAGTGGTGTTGGTTTGCTAAGTTGAAATCATTTTTTCTCTACTAGAAATACCACTAGTGACGAAGAGCTTTTACCAGCTTGGTCGAAAATGGCTTTTTCCCTGTTATTTACACGAAATACCGATCAATGAAGGAGGGTACCATCGCCGACTTGAAAGCTGCAGATGATGAAATCGTATTGAGTGGCGATGGACAATTTGATAGTCCAGGGTACAGTGCAAAATTTTGTACCTATACTATGATGCAATCAGTAACAAACAAGGTTGTAGACTTTTTTGTGGTCCAGAAAGGCCAGTATGAAGGAGAACTGGAGAAACAAGCTTGTGAGGAACTCCTGAATGTATTGATCAATGAAGATGGTCTGGCTGTGAATTCTTTTTGTCTCTGACTGTCATGGCCCAATTGCCAAATGATACGAGAGCAGTTCCCAAGTGTGTACCACGGATATGATATCTGGCACACTGCTAAGAGACTTCGGAAAAACTAGATAAGGCTGGAAAGAAGCACCCAAAAATCTTAGCCTGGACTAACGATCTTGTCAATCACTTTTGGTGGAGTGCACAATCTTGTAATGAAAATCCAGACCTACTACTGGAGCTGTTCCATTCCAGCTTGTTTCGTTCTCAATGTTCATTCTGGCCGAGAAGTAAAAACTCAAAACTACTTTTGCGGAACTTCGTGGAAAGAAACCCTACCCAAAGCCCCCCACATTAGCCAGTAAAACCAAAATGTTTACATCTGCCTCTCACTAAGCGTGTTCACCGTACAGGAAGTGGTTTTCTGTCGGAGATGCTGATTTCATTGTCCTCTTAAAATTCTCACCGATACTAGGCTGTGCAACGATATGCGCAAGTGTG
The DNA here is from genome assembly GCA_011033025.1 of Beroe forskalii. NCBI lineage: Eukaryota > Metazoa > Ctenophora > Nuda > Beroida > Beroidae > Beroe > Beroe forskalii. The sequence continues at coordinate 3,305 of WFMF01001100.1, read as the reverse complement.
AGAAGTTCCTCCACACTGGACCACTTGAATCGTTTCATAGTTCAAAAACTCAAGTATCTACCTAAATGTAATGCCTTTAAAATGGACACTCACATCCTTATGACAATGCTAACAGCCCTAGAACATAATCATGGTCTTACTGCTCCAACCACGTCTCATAAAGTTGCAGCCTACTCTCACAGAAAAAATATACGTCCTGAAGAACAGCAACCAGAGAGATACTATGCTACTGAAGAAGAACATTTTGTCTGAGGTTGTTACTTGTATTGAGAGAACAGATGTTGTACATTTGATCTGTCTCTTTACATTAGAAAGCAGTTCCCAAAAACTTTCCACATGACTGAAAAGCCCTCTAAAGATGATCTCCTCTCCAAGGCTCTTAGTAGGATGCCAGATAAATAAGTAATTTGAATTTTGATTAGACTATTGTATTAAACACTGACAACTGTACGACTGGAAAACAAGAAACATCGACACAAAATGATAACAAAACTGGAGGAAGCGCAATGTACTCATTGTTGTTGTAGTGCTTTACGGTATTATTGAAATGTGAAACTTACAGATATGATATCACGTCTATTCATAATAATATCGGAATATATCCTGACTCTTGATTGGTTTATTGAATCTTTTTTCATTTATGCATATGATTTTACATTGTATTACTACTGCTACCACTCACAGGTGTGATCTTAAATTTCTCTTTAAAAATTAAAGATTATAATCAGCAGAAACGCTTTCAATATGATATAAAACTGGTGTAAATAAGCTCTCACACAGTATACCTTATTGTAGGAAATTAAGCACTCAGAAAATTAAGCACCAATGCTTCTAAAAGGGCCTAATTTCATGGTGCTTAATGACGTGCTGGCTTAATTTTTGAATACCTCAATTTTCAATTAATTTTGGATTCAAATGGCATAAATGTTCGATATTTTGCTACATTTTCAGTGATAATGTAAAGCAATGATCAAAAAGTACAGAATCGAAATAATAATGGAACAAATCAAATATTTTTGTCTTCAGCCACCATCTCATCATCTACAGCATCCAAAAGAATTGGTTCTGCATCCTCCAATTCATTGTCATCTGCATCTTGCTCCCCGTCCTTGATGCTATCAATGATCCACTCCAGTATAGCTTTCGAATCATCCGTGTCAGATCTTTCGAAGCTGTAGTTGTCATTGACGTTAGCACGGAGCACCAAAAACTTTGCGTGTAAAAAAAATTGCGTGTAATTTGAATACATTATGAAAACATTGCATTAAGCTTCATGAAATGATTAATGAAGCCTACATTTAATTACGCCAACATGTAATTAAGCACCAGACCTCTCAAAAGGGCCTAATTTCATGGTGCTTAATGACATGTAGGCTTAATTTTTTGAGTGCTTAATTTCCTACAATAAGGTATACAAGAGCGCACAAGGAAGAACTGACGTCACAGCGTAATTTATTTATTTAGCTCTCACACGCGATAGGAAGGGAATTTGATTACCGGGATTTCACAGAAATGCTTAGTAACACGTACTTGACATATGATTTGAATATGAGGATAGGTTAATTTTAAGTACACTCGTCCTTTAATTTAATGTTTCTTTAATTATATGTAGATTAATTTTATGTACCTTAATTTCGTGACTCTTATTTTAATGTAATATTAATTTTACATTAATATTAGAAAAATTGTACTTCGAAAGCCAAAAAAGACTCAAGAGACACCTCGGTTGACTTACTTTTATGTCCTTTTGCCGGGTTGAGCACGGAATTTGAATATTTTACAAACTTAAAGGCATAAATTGCTCGTCTGAGAAAAAATTTTCAGTAACAATTTATATTCACATTCTATGGAGCCATGAAAGTTTCTTAATTTATTCCAGTTCCAAAAAAGTTTCTTAATTAATTTTCAGCCTTAAAAAAGTTTCTTAATTTGCTGCTTTCTTATTTTCCTGCGGATTGATTAGTTGCTTACTAAATTTGTTACAATAAGGTAGTCATAACACGGTGTTATTTTTAGAGCTTGATGCAGTGATCACGGTAAGGCATAATATGCTACTGAAGTACTGAATATGATGTAGTCCTCTAATTTCCTCTCTTGTGTTCTACTTGAGGCTCCCGACGATAAGTCTATCGTTACCTTCGCGGTATCGCGCCGTTCCTAACTTTCCATACGTAAAGCTATGATATTAATGATTTTTGGAATCGGAGGATGTCTTTAATTAATCGAATTTGATGTTGTCCTCTTCTCACCTCGTTGCGAAAAAGTGGAGGTTCAACGTCATCAACTCAACACATCGTTCTATGATAATTACGACATTTTAACCGCCGACTTATGATCTATGGGCATATTAATCCTTGGCGGAAATCAAGCTTGGTGTTTCATAATAATGCCATGTAGTATTCAACCGCAATGAATAATTGCCTATGGAACTAGAGGGTAAAATATGCGAAAGGCTGTGATGAGGATCAGCACCTTAAAATAATTGTGATAATTTCATACCATATTCATAAATCATATGGCGCATTATGAAATCTAATTTTTTTCATGATAGGCCACAATTCGTGCATTTTGGCTGAAGTGGACTGTGGAGCCATTGCTACCTTTGTATATCAAGCCTTAAATTTGTTACTTGACGTGTAAATTACACGTCGCCTTTTTTCGCACTGTACGGTATTATGTACATAGAAAATTTGCTAATTCAATTAGGACATCCTTTGAATTGTTTTGGGGACGACCAATTAACAATGATATCGATCTGGGGTGCAGTGTACCATACCGGTCCGGCTGGTGCTCCAATACACAAATTTATACATAAATTAAAGAGACCATGGGTGCTGCAGAATGTACGATTACTCTGTGTATAATATATTGGCAGGCGGGATGATGATGTCATTATCATGACTCAAGATGGGGCGTTGTTGACGGTTAGTACTTCTAGAGCACTGAGCAATACTTCCTGTGTGGTATAGTATGAACCACTGCATTACAATGTGATTACTCCAGCAGAGCTTTATGTAGCACTCTAACTTCTTTCTTTGAAATATTGTACCCCTTTGAAAGCCGTGCACGCAGGGGCGTTGCCAGGGGGAAGGCCACACAGGCAACCGCCCCCCTCTTTCGGAGAGAAATTGCGCAACTTTTGTAATGATTAGAGCTTGGAGCCAAGCAAAATAAGGCATAACAGGTTCTCCTGGCCTCTTTCATTTTGTTTTTGTTCTTACAGCGGTATGTGTCACAACCACAGCCTGGGATCAATGGGACATTTTCTGTGAGCCATTATATCATTTGAACATGTCACCTGGCCT
>WFMF01000110.1:236040-463934 GCA_011033025.1 Beroe forskalii | reverse complement strand
AAAAGGGGAATATTTTGCTATTTTCCCTCTAAGAACTAGATGAAATATCTTAAAACTTGTTAGTGAAAACTTAAAATGGACTAGATTGAACTTGACAGAAATATCCAGGTCATATTGCTTAATTGGTATGAGAAAATTAGGCAATGTTGCTTCAATCAGACATGCCATCATAAGCAGCACCAAAGTCTTTTTAAAATTTTCGAAAACACCATAAAATGAATTAAAATACTGTTTATATTAGACATCCAGAATTGGGCAGTGCCATGAATATTATTTTTATTAATTGGCACCAAACTAAAAATTGTTGACTTTACTATAAATTAAATTAATGTTAGTATAAAACAGACAATATTTGACGTTGGCCGGTTGGCCGGGTTTTTATTTGTATTGCGCTCTTTTGGGGGTCCAATCCAGAAAACTCAGAGAAAGTTGTTTGTAATAGTTCCTAAGAACATCTGGAGTACATTTTGAAGACACTATTTAAGATAATTTAGCTCATTTTCGTACAGTCTAGTACTTTTGGGCAACCATGGACCGGGATCATCCTATGCATCTTGGGTTTCCCCGGGTTTTAAATTTTCCCAGTGGCGGGAAAGATTTGGGGGAAAAATCCCCTTTGCATGGGGGGCCCTTAATTCTGATAAAAGGGGTTCCCTTAAAAGACTCCCACAGAGTCCTGACATTGACTATTGGGAGCAAAGGGTTTTCCCCAAATTTGTCAACCCAAAGGCCCTGCAACCAGTTCCAACCACTATCACCTTTCCACAACTTATATTCCCCCTTTAACACCAGTTCCCCCCTTCATTTTACCCCCCGACTTTTCTTCCCCCGTCCTTTTTTCCAGTACACCCCTTTTTAATTTGGGCCCTGGTGCCCCCCCATCTGTCCCCCGACTCGGGCCCACACTAAAGTACCATATTCCTCCCCCTTTCCCCTTGGCCTCCTCCTCAACTCCCTCATGATCAGCCACTGCTCCTCAACTCGCCCTGAGTCTTTCCCCCTTCCCCTCGTTTTTTCACCCTGTTTTTCGCCCCTGGCCTCAGCAGTCGGGATTCCTTGGCCATCCTAATCGAGTGCCGTAGAAACCACCACCTCCCTCCTGCAGCACACACAGATCTATCCTCTACCTGGGTGCAAATCTTGGTGCCTAGACGAATCGCTTAGCCTGCACATCCTGGATATGATGGTGCATCTGGTCCCCAAGCTACAACAGATCCCTACCTTACTAGATAGTTCCTCTATCTGTAGAGGAAAAGTGGGGATCAAACATCACAGTTCGAGGATTGCAGCGACATTTAACCCCCCCCTGGCATTGCATTCCTCGATGAATCAACACAGATCAAACGCAATAATCCGCAGCTTATTCAAGGTCTTTAAGTGGGATGAACCTCTCCCGAAACTAAGATGTTCCGTGCCCACGCCCTACAGAGGGACGTGATCAAGCCATCTGCCCTGGAAACAAGGAGGAACGAGAGGATCCAGATCCTCATCCGGAACTACTCCAGACCTACTGCTGACAGCTTCCTGACTAGTGACTATGACTACATGTCTTATAGATCAAGTGTTGGGGTGTATTGTCGGAGGTCAAATGAATTGCATGCACTTTCACAAAAAGGCCTGAGCCAATCCTAGGAATCATTGCAAACTATAAGGCCTTAGTACTTGGACTGCATAAACTATTTAGGACTGCTAGGCAAGCTGGCAAGGGCTCGTGATGTCATCCCTAGGTCATATACATGCAGGGAGACAGTCAATAGAATCATATGTTTCATACATGAACAGAAAATAGTTCCAGGCGTGACAGGGAATCAGGGATAAGACAACATGAATATACTGCAATGGATTTTTAAGACTATAAGGGAAGAACCTTACAGGTGGGATGGTCTACACTTGAACTTATCAAGGGTTAATCTACATATCCTGGACCATTAACAACTTTCAAAAGTTGATTTTGGCAACATAAAACAGCATTATATAAACATATGGAGCTTGGGCCTTCTTCAAGCACAAGGGCTAATTTCAACTGTTTGAACAACCTTGATTGACACATTTGACACCCCCCACCAATCAAATTAGCAGGAAAATGCCAGTTATAGAAATTGTAACAACTTTTTCTCTCACAACTTTCAACTATAGTGCTTCTGGACGAAACCAGGGATGAAAAAAGGAAAAACGTAATAACCGGCCAACGGCCAATTGGCCGAAACACCAAATTTTTAAGACGGTTGGCCGTTGGCCGGTGGACCCCCCCCACATTAATAAAGACAACAAAATCTAGATTAAATTGTAGTAAAATACTTGGCATTGAATACTTACAGTAAACTAGATAGAAATTGACATGAAAATTAGGTCAAAGTGTCACAAGGGTTGTGAATTTTGTCCAATGGATCCATTCATGGATCTATCATGTTCAATGTACATGTCCAATGGATGTCCATTGGACATCCATTGAACATGATGTCCATCAGTAAAATTTTCCAATGGTGTTCAATGGATCCATTTTTGATGTTCAATGGACATGTTTAATGAATCCAATGGATATTTAATGGATCAATCTGAGTGGATCCATGGTGGACACAATCACCAAACATGGTTTAGTAGATGGACATCAGTCTGGTATTATTTTGTTCAATGGACAAATTGTGTCCATTGGATTCAATGGATCCATTGTGTCCATTGAACACCATTGAACATGCCCATTGGATCCATTTTTTAAAACCTTCTGCTAAGAAATGTTAACCAAAATATTAAAATCACGAAAAATCTCAAAAGCCGAAACAGGAAATCGATGCTGAACCTTTCAGGTGAATCAAATTACGAAAATGAAACATCTCCTCTCAGTCCATCTGGATCCATTGGATGCATTGCACATTGTGTCCAATGGATCCATCGTGTCCAATGGACGAAATTAATCCATTGGATCCAATGGAAACAGTGTGCAATGGACATGTCCAATGGTGTTCTATGGACACATTGGATTCAATGGGCACAATGGATCCATTGAAAAAAAATACCAGACTGATGTCCATCTACCAAACCATGTTTGGTGATTGTGTCCATTGGATCCACTCAAATGGATCCATTGAACATCCATTGGATCCATTGTACATGTCCATTGAACATCAAAAATGGATCCAACGGATCCATTGAACACCATTGGACAATTTTACCGATGGACATCATGTTTAATAGATGTCCATTGGATGTCCAATGGAAGTCCATTGGACATGATGAATCCACTGGATCCATTGGACAAAATTCACAACTTATGTGACACTTTTACCGAAAATTAGTCAATTGGTGCCTCAAATAGACACATCAAGTGGCACCAAAATCTAGGCAAAATTTTCATTGTAATAACCAGCCCTAAATGCATGTCCACATTGTAAAGTATAGAATGAAAATTATTCTGCCTTAAATAGACTTAGGACCAAGATGAAATTCACAGTAAAACTTGCCAGTACAAACAATAGATAAATGGAAATCATTTCGCCTCAAATATAGAAAATGAAACAAGATGAAATTTTCAGTAAAATGTGTCAGTAAAAACATTAGATAAACATGGAATACATGCTCACATTGAAAGGAAAAAATGGGCTATGTTTAGCTCATACTGTGACTGGGAGTAGAAGTGGGAAACATGTACCACAAAGCTGCATGAGTTGGCACCATGAGTTGACTGGCTATATACTGGGTGAACTGCAGTTCATATGAAGTCGCCGCGCACTTCATATGAATTCATATGAATTCATATGAGTTCATATGAATGCGTTTACCAGTTCAATAAATCTTTATATGAATGAACTTCATATGAACTTCATATGAATTCATATGAACTTCATATGAACTCCACCCAGTTCATATGAACTTCATATGAATTCATATGAATTCATTAAACACGGATGAACTAGTTCACCAAAATTTAGTGAACTGAGATGCATATGAATTCATATGAACTCATATGCATTCCGGTTCGCCTTGAATTCATATGAACTAGGAAGTTCATCTCGCGGACTCCAGTTCAACGGAGTTCAACGCAGTTCAACGGAGTTCAACGCAGTTCAACGGAGTTCAACGAATTCATCTCGAAGTTCATCTAGAAGGTCAAAATGATAACTTAACAGATATTTCGGGCATGGATCAAAACATGGAACAGCGACGCCACGAGGGCGGCACCGCAGTGCCGCAGTGACGCCAGGGCAGTGCCATGGTGAAGCCACGAGGACGCCACTACTGGGCAATGATGAAGCCACGAGGGCGCCACGGTGACATCATGGCAGTCAGCAGTGCCACTGTGAAGCCATGGCGTCTTCATGGCTTCGTCGTGGCGCCGCAGTGGCGTCCTCGTGGCCTACACCATAGCACTGCCCTGGCGTCAACGTGGCCCTACCAATACCATGGGGCCCTTGTGGCGTTGCTGCTCTGATCTATGCCCGATAAGTCCTTCATTCCGGTTGACTGCTGAGTGACGTCACCTATTGAAAGGCTTTTTTCAATTTTAAAGAGGCCGTTAAACTTCACCAAATTAGCTGCATCTTGATCCATTTCATTAAAAGGGCTTCCAAAATCAAATATTGGCCATTAAATTTAAACCCCTCTTTAAATAGTCTTGAGCTCTTCCATAAACGGTTTTTCGTATTCTTGTTAAGTGTACAGTCACGTGACAACTAAACAATTTCACTTTTTACGTCATGAATTAACTCGAGTCACTCTACGACCAGTTTCTCGACGACTCAAATCGACTCGATGACTTGTCTCGACGACTCGATTTGACGACTCTCTGACTTGTCTCGACGACTCGTCTCAACGACTCGTCTCGACGACTCGACTCGACGACTCCACTCGACGACTCGACTCGACGACTCCACTCGACGGCTCGACGACTCGACGACTCGACTCGACTCGACGACTCGACTCGACGACTCGACGACTCGATTCGACTCGACTCGACGACTCGACGACTCGAGTCGACGACTCGAATCGACGACTTGACTTGACGACTTGACTTGACGACTTGACTCGACGACTCGACTCGACGATTCGATTGACGACTCGACTCGACTCGACGACTCGATGACCTCGACGACTCGACGACTTCTCTGACGACTCTCGACTCGAATTCGACTGACGACTCCGGACGACGACCGACTCTCGACTCGACGACTCGACGACTGACGACGACTCGACTCGACGACTCGAATCGACGATTTCGATTGACGATTTGACTCGACTCGACTCGACTCGTACTGACTCGACCCGACGACTCGAATCGTCGAGTTTATTCTTTGAGTCTTCGATTTTATTCGTCGTGTCATCGAGTCGAGTCGAGTCGAGTCGAGTCGAGTCGTCGAGTCGAGTCGTCGAGTCGTCGAGTCGAGTCGAGTCGAGTCATCGAGTCGAGTCGTCGAGTCGAGTCATCGAGTCGAGTCATCGAGTCGAGTCGTCGAGTCGAGTCGAGTCGTCGAGTCGTCGAGTCGTCGAGTCGTCGAGTCGTCGAGTCGAGTCGAGTCGAGTCGAGTCGTCGAGTCGAGTCGTCGAGTCGATTCGAGTCGAGTCGAGTCGAGTCGTCGAGTCGAGTCGTCGAGTCGAGTCGTCGAGTCGATTCGAGTCGTCAAGTCGTCGAGTCGTCGAGTCGCCGAGTCGTCGAGTCGAGTCGTTGAGTCGAGTCGAGTCGAGTCGAGTTGAGTCGTCGAGTCGAGTCAAGTCATAAAGTCCAGTTGTTGAGTCAAGTCATTGACCACCTGGCACTTCAGATGTCAGATAACATTTCTATTTACATTATTATTTTCTCATTCCTAATGAGCTAATGGAAGGACGTGTTGCGTAAAATAAGTGCTCGCAGTGGAGGGTATGGTAACACTAACAGTAAGACCTAAGACCTAAACGACAGTATGTTACTGTACTATTTTACAGCAACATACAGTCGTTTAGGTCTATTCTGTTGCAAAGCTAAGTTTTTCCAAAATAACATATGTTGTTTGCATTGAGTGACATGAACTCAGGTGAACTCAAATGAACTCAGGTGAACTCCAGTTCAACGCAGTTCAACGCAGTTCAACGCAGTTCAACGCAGTTCAACGTAGTTCAACGCAGTTCAACGCAGTTCAACGGAGTTCATTTCAAAGTTCATCCCGTAGTTCACTTAAATGAACTAGTTTATTCATATGAATTCATATGCATCTCAGTTCACTAACCTTTGGTGAACTAGTTCATCCGTGTTTAATGAATTCATATGAATTATATGAAGTTCATATGAACTTGGTGGTGTTCATATGAAGTTCATGAATTCATGTGAAGTTCATATGAAGTTCATTCATATAAAAATTTATTGAACTGGTAAACGCATTCATATGAACTCATATGAATTCATATGAATTCATATGAAGTGCGCGGCGACTTCATATGAACTGCAGTTCACCCAGTATATAGCCAGTTGACTGATGTGACTTACATAGAAACTAGAAATTCGAGATCAAAAAATGGACAAAATTTGGTCTTAAATGAGACACACTATCTAAAATGACACCCAGATGTAGCCAAATTTACACCAGGGATCGGAATCCTGTATGGGATACAGAGCAGCCCAAAAACTATATATTATGCTGTAAAGAATACCAGATTACCAGAATACCATCATGGAGAATAAGGCTTCTGGATGTGAAGAATCGTATTGCATTTGCATTTGGCATTGCAGAGTAACATGGGCTTGCAAATAGTTATGAAGACAGAGTCAAAAAGAACATTTTGAAAGAACATCAAATGGTTAATTTTAGCATCAGCCGATTGATTGTTGAAAGTTCGGAGAATCAATCAAGCTGCAACATCAAACATTACACCGATTGTAGAAGAAAAGAATGCTGCTAAAAATAGAAGTTCCTATGAAACATTCATGGAAGTTGCATCCAGTGGGGGATAAGTCATAAGAGTGATTCTGAAGATTTTTCACAAACACTACTAAAGACGTACGGCGCGGCGTCATTTTTTTTAACGTCAGTTCCGACGGTTCAAATCCGACCGTCAAAAACGACAACCCGGAGCGAGAAATAGGGCTCCCGGTTTATGTTGCCGCGCCGCGCGCACTTCCGTGCGCGTAACCAGGGTCCTGGTTAGGTAACCTGGCCCCCTTAAGGGGGCACACTTAAATTCAAGTTGACCGGCCTGCTCAGAGCGAGTTCATAACATTCTGCAGCATATAGGTACTTACCGGAAAATTTTGAATTTTTCTCGGACTATGGGAAAGAGCGGGGGTTTGGGGATAAACACTGAAAAAATTTGTTATCCATAAATTAATAACCCTAAAATTTTTTGAAAAAATTTTATGCATGTTTAACCCGTAAATTCCAAAGGCTGTTTTTTAAAAACCGACGGGGTTATGGCCTTCCTTTTGGGGGCCAAACCCAAGAAAAAATTTGCTGCCCCTTTTGAGTTTCAGTGATTCCACAAAGGAAAAAGTGTGCCCAGAAAATTCTGGGGTGTTGGGTTGCCGGGCATCAGAAATTTACATAAAAAATGGGGGGGAAAAATTTTAAAATTTTTTCCGTAATTTTAAAAATATTTTATCCCACAAAAATAATTTCCCCCGAGGGACTAAATATACTTCATTTGATGTAAATTTCATGTTGCAACTTTTCCCCAGCCAATTTTTGGGTTTTTCCTTTTTATTTCTTTTTTATAACAATTTTAAGAAAACCCAAAAAGGTGTTTTTATTATTTTTCAGCCATTTTTTATCGTAGACTTCGTTTTGGCGCAAACGAATCGCAATCATCGAGTTTATATGTGACTTGTGAACAAACATATACTCTAAATCGCTCAGAAAAAGTTGGGCCAAAACTGATTTTGTCGTTTCTGGCTTAAAAGGTGAAAAATCGTATCTCAGCCCAGGAAGGTCGTAGAGACTTCGTTTTGGGCGCAAACGAATCGGAAACATCAAGTTTATTTGTAACTTGTGAATCAACATGCTCTAAAATGCTCAGAAAAAAGTTATGGTAAAAACCATTTTATTGACCCAAAATATGGTCTATCTCGGCCCAGGAGTATCATAGAGACTCGATTTTGGGCTCAAATATTTCGAGGGGGTCATTTATATATGACTTGTGAACAAACATATAGCTTAAAACGCTCAGGAAGCGAGCTGAGCCAAAAACTGTTCTAAGATCATTTTTTCTTCTCATAAAATTATGGTTTGAACAGGTTCTGGCCATTACTCGTTTCACGAGCGTTTTGAGCTATATGTTTGTTCACAAAGTCATATATAAATATGACCCTCGAAATATTTCGAGCCCAAAATCGAGACTCTATGATACTCCTGGGCCGAGATAGGCCATATTTTTGGGTCAATAAAATGGTTTTTGGCCCATAACTTTTTTTCTGAGCATTTTAGAGCACATGTTGATTCACAAGTTACAAATAAACTTGATGTTCTGATCTGTTTGCGCCGAAAACGAAGTCTCTACGACCTTCCTGGGCTGAGATAATGATTTTTTCACCTTTATAAGCCAGAAACGACAAAATCAGTTTTTGGCCCGTAACTTTTTCCTGAGCGATTTAGAGTATATGTTTGTTCACAAGTCACATTATAAACTCGATGATTGCGATTCGTTTGCGCCCAAAACGAAGTCTTACGATATTCGTAGGCTGAAAAATAGCCAAAACACGCATTTTTGGGCCTTAAAAATGGTTATATCAAGAAGTAAAAAGGAGAAAATCCAAAATTGGCTCCGGGAAGTTGAACAGCATGAAATTTTATATCAAATGAAGTATATTTAGTCCTCGGTGAGAATTATTCATTGTGGGATGATGAAATATTGTGTACAATTACAGCAAAATGTTAAATTTTGCCACTTATTTGATAATTATGTGAGATATAACTGATGCCCGGCTTAGCCTCTTTTGGCACGCATGTAGAGCTTCTAAAGGCACATTTCCATATGGAATCCCACTGTAGCTCAAAAATGACGGAGCTAGCAAACTTTTCTTAGAATTTGGTACCCTTTACAAAGAATGGCCATAACTCAGTCAATTTTGTGATTTGACAAACGAACCTTTGGGTTTATATAGTGGACATGTTGATCTAAATGCATGCAAATTTTCATACATGAAACTGTTATGGTTATTAAGCTATGGACTAACAAACTTTGACAGTGAAATAGTATACCAACTTTTGTCATTCCCAAAAATGTGTCCGAGAAAATTCAAAATTTTCCGGTAAGTACCCTTATATGCTGCAGAATGAGCATATGAACTCATCTGAGCGGGCCGGTCAACTTGAATTTAAGTGTGCCCCCCCTTAAGGGCCGGTTAAATAAGGGCCAATAAGGTATATCTGTCTGTCCGGTCTCCCTTACATATATAGCCACAGACCTCTCTGACATCACTCAGTACCCAATCAAGCATACCTTATGTTTTGCCTGTGTTTCTTTTCTGCGTGTTATGGAGTTTGGCTGTCAGCGTGGGTTTGTGTGTGTGTGCGTGTTGGTGTGTGTGTATGTGTGTCACTGATTTTGTTGTTCTCTTTTCATCGGTAGGGTTTGTGTGTTTCTGGGTATGTTGGGTCTTTCATCTTTTCTATTTAAATTATTTCGTTGTTAAATGTTTTTGGCTATTGACTGTACTTTTCGTGTATTAAGTTTTTCTCACTATTTAAATCACTTTATAATTCGAGATTTCAATTTTAATATGTTATTTCAGATTCAATGTCATGTATCTATTCCGTCCAAACAGAAGTGTTAGGGCTTCTTTGGACTATTTTTGTTTAATCCTGTTTAATCCTGTTTAATCCTGTTACCGATGATCGGAATGTTCATACGAAAGTACCAGTGACGTTTGACACCACCAGGCATATAGACATCACTTAGAGGAGTAGCCACTCCCGATTAAAATATGACCTCATCACTGATTAGAACTACAGCCATGCCACGAAAAAACTTAATCCTGGCCATCCTAGATACATGCAAAATCCTTTTCAAAATATGCAGTTTTGAGATATTTCCAACTCCCAAGACAAAAATTCATAAAATTACTTGAGCTCTATCTTTATTTTCGAAACAAATGTGCATTTTTCAAAATAAAATTGTGCATTTTTTTATTTATCGACTTTCCATATCAAGGGATTCTTGTCAGTAGCTGTGAAAATGAAAGTGCATGTTTTAAGCACTGAAATGAAAATTATGCATGTTTCAATTATGCATGTTTCAAATCTCATTTGATTACGCTGAAATAAATAAATACGAGTTATATAATCCTATTGAGGTGACAATTTTTATTTATTGAAAACGTCTGGCTTCTGGGGGCAGCCGCGCCCAGACCCCTGCTTCACATGTTATCAATCGACTCAACTTACAGGACAGAATTAAGAGTTAAAATCCTATTGAGGCGACAATTTTATTCATAGAAAACGTCTGGCATCTGGGTGATGCCGCCCCCAGACCCCTGCTTCACATGTTATCAATCGACTCAACTTTCAGGACAGAATTAAGAGTTAAAATCCTATTGAGGCGACAATTTTATTCATAGAAAACGTCTGGCATCAGGGGCTGCGACGCCCTATAGAAAAGACCCTGCTTCACATGTTATCAATCGACTCAACTTACAGGACAGAATTAAGAGTTAAAATCCTATTGAAGCGGCAAGTTTATCTATAGAAAACGTCTGGCTTCAGGGGGCTGCCGCCCCCAGACCCCTGCTTCACATGTTATCAATCGACTCAACTTACAGGACAGAATTAAGAGTTAAAATCCTATTGAGGCGGCAAATTTATTTATAGAAAACGTCTGGCTTCTGGGGGCTGCCGCCCCCAGACCCCTGCTCCACTTATTAGAAATCAACTCAACATGCAGGGAGCTTTTAGGATGCTGCTGAGAGGAAATTTTGAAATTGATTTCGTGCACCTGTGAATAATTTTTGTTGTATAAGCTAATATGAAATCAGAATTTGCCTGCGCAAAAAAATATGCAGTTTTGTAATTTCAAACTCAGGATAACTGCAAAAAAATATTTTTTCGAGGTATGACTACAGCACTACATTGTACTGTACGAATTGCTGAAGCGAAAAAATGGTGAATGGTGGCCGGACTGCCGGAGGCCACGGGCCCTGCTAGTATAAGGTAATGTGTGCTTGTTGTATACAGGGTGTGTCTTGTGTACACCGTTCAACTCACCGCAGAAATATGATTTAGAGCACTCGGCTCAGCTTCGCTTCGCCTCGCACTCTCCAGCTGCGCTGTCGACATTTAAATATTATATAGAGCCCTGCTCGCGCAGGGCTCTATATATTGTCTGCGTGTTTGTCTTACATCTCAAAAGTACATATACGATACCTCTTTTTGGCAGAAACTGCCGAATTTATTCGGCTTCAATTTTGAAATTTTATGAAAGTTTATAACAGTTGTCGCAGATTTGTACATACTACCTTAACTGTGGTAGCCATGCTAACAACCAATCAGGAGGCAATATTTGCGTTGCACGTGCGTGCGCCACGGCCGATGTCCGTGCCCTTTCTCATCAACTCTATACTTTTACCGCATCAAAAATTCCAATCAGATCAAAACGAACTCAAAACAGCATTAAACAGAAATGAACACATGCAACATGCATGCCATTACACACCTTTTCGATCTAGTGGTGGCCGAGGCCCCCCTAGATTTTTTTTCTAGAGGGAGGGGGCTTTTGAAAACTTAGTTTTCATAGGGTTAACCGAGAGATTCACCGTATAAGTGAAAAGCTTTAGATAGTGTATAATATTATAAACTTGTCTCCATAAAGTCTGTTGTCTCTATAAACTATATAGTGTTTTAACTTTTACGCACTATTTAGAGAATGGGTAGTTTGGCACCATAACAGCTTGCCTCTATATAGTGCGCTTTATCTATATAGTGCAGGAATCCGTGGAGTCCGCCCCCCCCCCCATGGAAACGGGAAATATACTTTGGACCTCAAGTCCCTCAACAATAAAAGTACAAATGCCTCCTCAGAATTCCGGTCGTTCCGGGGTGAATGCTATAGTCCTGATGATAAAATTTGGTCTGATGAGTTTAAAACGGACTATGACTGGAAAAACTGTTGGAGGAAATGTCAAACGTTTAAACTCTGTATGGCCTACTCGACAACTACCCGGCGTCAAGTATACGTGGAAGGCAAACCTAAGACGTGCCGCATTTACACGGGGCTGAATTATAGAGTTGTGGGTGCTGGTCCATTTCCATATGAAGACCATATAATGCGATGTAATGTCAGAGAACGTGAGTATTAAAGTATTTACTTACACTGCGGTGTGAATTCATCAATCAAAAATACTTTCATTTTTATTAAATTACTAGCAGGCCCGTTGGGCCTGCATACACACAGCTCACTCAGTGCTGCTACGCAGCACCTCGTTCCCAAATTTAGACATGACCATTCAAATTGATTGGATACTTTTTACCGCATAAAACAATAATTGCGCCTGCAGGCTTAATTCTTCAATTCTTGTTTGTGGGATGTACCGGGTACCCGTATGCAGGCGCTTAATTTCCCTCCCCGGAGGTGCTTGATGTAACCTTAGCATCATTCTACAACATGCACTCCTAGTAGAAGTATAAATATTTCGCCAATGCTGCGCGCGACCACCGAGAACATGCATTTGCACGTGCCACTTCTTCTGAAATTCTTGTGCGCGCGTTCTTACGTACCAAGTTGTTGTATAGTAATCAGTTCGTTGTAGATTTTGCCATATTTCGTTGAATTGGTTTACGTTTCGCATCAGATTGTGTATCCGTTTGTTCATGTGCTGTATTTTCTTGGCTGTTGATATCACTTGACTGTTGATGTCACTTTTCATCTGATCTTCAAAATTTCATGCTTTCTGTTTCAATGTTGTCACTCGAAAAGAATCATTCGTCTTTCACAAACCACATCGACTCGCCGTATTTTTTGAACTCAGTCCAATTCAGTATACAGTCGAATAGTGATACAGTTTGGTACTAAAACTAATACAGAACCGAAGCCTTATCATCTTATCCCTCAATCCATAGCCCAACTCCCTCCTAAGATTTTAAGTCACGAATTCTTCAACAGCCCTTCAATTAAGAATTTATCATAATTTTAGAGAATATGAGCATTTTCAACGGATGGACCGAGTCAGACTTTAGTTTTGACAACCGACAGCCAATGATTATAAAATTCGTGATTTTGAAGATTTGTGATAAGGGGACGGACGGAGGGACATTTTCGCGACTGATATTATAAACTTATAAAGGAGCAATCCGGGCACTTTCCAGAAATTACAGTAGTTCTATTGCAAATCTGGACCTGATATACACATATCACTATTCTCACCTTCCCAAAGGCCAAACCACGATCTCTGCCAACCCTCTCATTTTCCTTTTTGTATTCACAAAAAGGCCAATGGGGAGGGCAAAAATTTCGTTCATATCCAAAGTTTAAGCAACGAAATCAAATGTTCAATTTTATGAAGGAGCAGAGTGGAAGGAAAAACGTTTGTCGGCTAATCTTAGTCGAGCTTAGCCAAGTGACTTTTGTTCCGTTTTGATGCAAGATGCTAAGATGATGTTAATTCTGACACTGATTCTCATACTGACATTGGACAATTTTGTTTTGTACACATTGATCCAGGCCTGGAACTGTCTTCGTAATCTGCTTCACCTATCTCCGATTGTACACTTTTTTAAACCTTGAGGGGTTGGGGGGTCTGAGGTCGATTTTCGTTTTTTTGATGTTTCTGATAGAGTCGAACGCCAGCTACCAGTTTTTACCCCATGAAAAATATTGCTCCTAGCCGAAGTTATAAATTTTTCAAATCGCGGGTTCGCAGCTGCTCCTTTATAAACTGTAGGAGGAGATACATTTTAAAGTTTATTATCGGCAAATCGCGTCAGAACTTCGCGCGCATACTGTAATTACAGGCGAACTCACGATTTGAAAAATTCATAACTTCGGCTAGGAACGATATTTTTTCATGAGGTAAAACATACTGGTAGCTGGCGTTCTGCTCTATCAGAAACATCAAAAAACCGAACATCGACCTCGGACCCCCATCCCCCCCCCCGGCGCCTTAAATTGATCTTGACGGTTAATTTGACAACTGTAGTATTACTACTACTGTTAACACCACCAAAACCGTTGGACGGTTGGTCTTGTAACCCCCCACTGGTTTGGATGTGATCAGCTCATTTTGTCTCTTTTCAGGTTCCGAACTGTCTCATCCAAACCCGCGGGGGGTTACTAGACCAACCGTCCAACGGTTTTGGTGGTGATTAATCTTGACGGATGTATGTAGTTTGAGCCCATGTTACTTGCCCAAAGGCAGTTTTGACCCACGTAACTCCCACGTAACTTGCTCTCACGTGGTCCGAACCCACGTTACTAGCCCACACGAAGTCTAATTACCCACATAAATCACCCCGACGAAGTCCAAAACTTCGTATTTCTAACTTGGAATTAATAGAACTGATATATTTCTTTATTTCTACAAATCGTCCACGGGAACTCACGAGCTGAAATATAGCAATTAGATCTAATTTCACGTGCATTTGTCGTATTTGAAGTTATTTCAACGTAACCAAGTCGAAAATCCCGTGTAAATATCAATTTCTTCAAATCCCCTAATTTCTACAAAACTTCCGTGTGTACTCACGTGCTGGAATATGGCAACCAGATCTAAGTTTACGTGTATTTTCGTATTTGAACTCATTTCAACATAAGTCGAAAATCCCGTGTAAATATCAATTTCTTCAAATCCCCTAATTTCTACAAAACGTTCGCGTGAACTCACGTGCTTCACTAGTCCATCGTATATTTCCTATATTTCCCATAGTGAAGGACAGAAAAACTAAAGTAATAAAGTTCAGATCATACAAAGACAATCACTATCAGTAAATAAGTGTTATGATAGCACATTTATAGTAAATGATCTAACATCTATGCTTAAATTTCATAAATCCTCACGTAAATAAACGGTGACACAATCTGATGCAAAACGTAACGCAATTCAACAGAATGGCGCGAAATTTGTAATGAAGCAACGAAGTGAGTCCATCAACTAGGTACTAACGCGCGCACAAGAATTCGGCAACTGTCGTTGGGAACTTTTTTTAATTATCGATAATTATCGCAAAAAAGCGGTAAATACCGCTTTGTTGGAAAAAGACCGTTAATAAAACGCTTACTAAGTGCTTTTTGAGGTCTCAGAAAAAAGCTTTAAATTACCGGTAATTACCGCTTTTCACTGACATTGCAAAAGAAAAAAGCGCTTTTTCAACGTTAATTATCGATAATAAGGGACATTAGCGTTAAGTTATCGCTTTTCGCTTCAGAATACCGGTTATAATCGCTCACTGAGCGGTTTTTTCCCCTACCGTTAATGAAGCGCTTATAATCGATAATTATCGCTAACGGAAGCGATTATAAGTGATAATTAATGGCCTTTTTTTCTTTGATTTTGGCCGAAATAAAAGCGCTGGGTAAGCGATTATTACCGGTAATTTGAATGTGTCGAAAATACCGGTAATCCAGCGGTATTAGCGCTTATTAACGGTTAATTAACGGTGGTCAAAAAAGCGCTTTTTCGTTAATAAAGCGATATTAGCGCTTATTATCGCTTACGAATCGCTAATTAGCGCTTTTGGCCGTTTATTATCGCTAATGCCGGTAATTAACGATAATTATCGATAATTATCGACAATTAACGCTTACTTATGCTTGGGATATTTCCGTTAATTACCGCTTATTATCGGTTCCTGGATCCACCCGCCCTGATGCCTGCTGCCCGCTCTCGTTAACGGTAATAAGCGCTGTTAACGCTTATTAGCGCTTATTAACGCGTATTATGGTTAATTACCGCTATTATCGGTAATTAACGGTAATTATCGACAATCAACGCTTGCTTATTCTGGGGATATTTCCGTTAATTACCGCTTATTATCGCTTCCTGGATCCACCCGCCCTGATGTCTGCTGCCGTTGACGGTAGTAGTCGCTACTACAGTAAGCGCTTATTAACGCTTATTATACCCCTCCCATGCTTGTTTTAGCGACCGTGTAAGTTTGGTTATACGGTCTCCACTGAATTACAGTGTAAAAAAGCTTAAAATGAAATTTGATTTTATAAAGGAGCACTCAAAGATCTACTTAAGCGTTGAATCCGGACGAGGGTCGTCAGACCCGAGTGGGAAGAAATACTGTTGTTTGGTCAGAGAATAGTAGGCCCCAGCTGTTTCCGGTCGGGGTATAATCCGGTTCCATGATCTCAGCTGTGACCGTATACCTTCGATAATGAACTCGGCACGCCTCGTCCATTATCCAACTTACACGGTCTCGGCTGTCGCCTCGACCATGTAAGTTGCGGTATACGGTCACCACTTCGACATGTAACCGCTAATTATCGCCCTGACGCCTTTCAGACTAAGTATTTTAAAGATGGGAGCCTCAAAAAATCACTTAATTGTGGGAAAAATTATTTTTTTAAAGCAAAATCCTTTTGAGAGAAGTTAGATGGTCAGGTAAACTAAAATTCTCCAAGTTTGGTGATCGGGGCATTTTCCTAGCCCGTATAATAGTCAAAAACTTCGTTTTTTGCTGAAAACTTAAATGCCGATTTTTTAGTCATCTCAGTTATGGCTCATATTCGGGTAATTTTCATATTTTTATATACCTTATTACCTTACACGACTACATATGCTACAAGATGGCACCAGCTGAAAAACTTTTTTCTGTGTCCTCTTAACCCTTGCCCTAGCTAAACCTAGCCCTAGCTAAACCTAGCCCTAGCTAACCATGTCCCATGATCCGGCTAAATCCTATTAAATGCAAACCACGCCGATGGATTGGGTTAATTAAAAGGTTAGGGTTTTATATTGGGTTAGATTTGGGTTAAGGTTAGGGTTTGGGTTAGGGTTAGCGTTAGGGTTAGCGTTTGGGTTAGGGTTTGGGTTAGGGTCTGGGTTAGGGTTTGGGTTAGGGTTTGGGTTAGGGTTTGGGTTAGGGTTTGGGTTAGGGTTTGGTTAGGTTTGGGTTAGGGTTTGGGTTAGGGTTTGGGTTAGGGTTTGGGTTAGGGTTTGGGTTGGGGTTTGGGTTAGGGTTTGGGTTAGGGTTTGGGTTTATATTTGTCAGGGTTTTTCGGTTTGGGTTAGGTTAGGTTGCCAGGTTTGGGTAGGGTTGGGGTTAGTTGGGCCCAAACTAGCGAACCTGTTTTGGGTTAGGGTTTCAGCAAACCCTAAGGTTTGACCTAAATAACAAATGTTGATAAATAACCTTGAACCCAACAACAAGGTTTGGGTCAAACCTAACCTAACTAACCTAACCCTAACCCAAACTGACCTAACCCAAACCCTAACCCAAACCCTAACCTTAAAACCTAACCTAATTTAGGACTGCTTTAATACATCGGCGCCTATAGGTGCCCAAACCCTAATCCCAAACCTCTAACCCAAAACCTTCGGCGCCCAAAGGCGCCGATACCCAATCGCTGAGGACAAAAATAGTATCGGCGCCTATAGGCGCATGTAACAGTCAAAAAACGCCTAAACATCGGTGACGGTGTATAGCGCTTATCGGCGCCTGAAGAGCTCAAAACCGCCGATAATTCATCGGTTTCCCCTGATCGGTTTCCAACCCAATTTAGGTTCCTGATCAGTTTCCGCCTGATCGGTTTCCGAAAAAATCGGTTTCGGTTTCCCCTGATCGGTTTCCGCGAAATATCGAGCGCCCATAGGCGTGATACTTAGACACGCTGGAGGCGAAAATTCAGGCAAAGTCGAGCAAACTCATAGGCGCATGTAGGCGGTCAAAAAACGCCAATGGTTCATTTGGCGGGGCTAGGGTTAGCTAGAACAAGGGCCGAGACCGGGACAAGGTTTAATAAGCGCTCAGGGGTTAGCTAAAGCTAGTGTCCGCTAGGGCTTGGGGTCGATCGAGGATTAGTGGTATGGGCTAGGGGTTGGTTGGGACGCCAGAAACCGATAAGGCTGGAAACCCCGGGGAGGGGTTAGCTGAGCTAGGGGAAACCGATCAGGGGGAAGCTAGGGCTAGTGTTAAAAAAAAAAAGTGTTAGGAAACCTTGGGGTCACCTAGGGTAGAGAAAGTAGGGCTAGGGCTAGTTAGGGCTAGGGTTACCCTAAAGGCTAAGGTAAGCTAGGGATTTATTAAGCTCGGGCTGGGGTTGGCTAAATTTAGGTTAGCTGAGGCTAGAGTTAGATTAGTGGTAGCTAGGCTAGGGTTAGTTAGTGTTGGGTTAGCTAAGGGCAATGAAAAGGGTTAGGGGTTAGGGGCTAGGGTAGCTAGGGCTAGTGTTAGCTAGGGCTAGTGTTGTGTAGCGCTAGGGTCAAATAGCTAGGGCTAGCTAGGGCTAGTGTTAGCTAGGGCTGGGGTTAGCTAAGGGCTAAGAGGGATAGCTGGGGCTATGGTTAGATGGGACTAGGTTAAGCTGGGGTTAGGGTTAGATATGGTAAGGGTTAGCTTCAGTAAGGGTTAATAAGGGGTAAGGATTTGCTAGGGCTAGGTTAGGTTAGGGATAGGGGTAGCTAGGCTAGGGTTAGCTAGGGTTAGGGTTAGCTAGGGCTAGGTTAGCGCTAGGGTTGCTTCAGCTAGGGCTAGGGTTAGCTGGGCAAGGGTTAATAAAGGTTAGTGTTAGCTAGGGCTAGGGTCAGCTAGGGCTAATGGTAGCTAGGCTAGCGTCAGTTAGGACTTGGGTTAGCTAAGGCTAGGGTTAGCTAGGCATAGCAAGCTAGGGGTTAGGGTTAGCTAGGGCTAGTGTTAGCTAGGGCTGTGGTTAGCAAGAGTTAGGGTTAGCTAGGGGTTGGGATTAATGGATTAGCTAGGGCAAGGGTTAATAGGGGCTAGGTTAGGTTTGCTAGGGTTGGCTATAAGGAAGGTCAGGGCTCGAGTAAGCTGGGGTTATTGATCAGTTAATAGCTAAGGCTTAAGTTAGCTAGGGCTAGGATTAGTTAGGGCTTAAGCTAGGGCTAGGGTTAGCTAGGGCTAAGGTAACCTGGGGCTAGAGTTGGCTAGGGTTAAGGTTGGCTAGGGCTAGGTAATTAACTTTAATATTGATAATGACATCAGGTGATCAAAACGGAAGACGATTATTGGTATAGGTGGTCCACAGATTAACGTTAATAACAGTTATCATCAATAATAAGCGGTAATTAAAGCATATAATCGATAATTAACGCTACAATCATTAATAAGCGTTAATTAAAGCTTAAGACGTAACAGCGATTATTACCGGTAGCTGGCGGCAGCCATGGTCAGGGCTCGGTGGCAGGTGGATCCAGGAAGCGATAATTAACGGAAATATCCCCAGAATAAGCAAGCGTTAATTGTCGATAATTACCGTTAATTACCGATAATAGCGGTAATTAACCATAATACGCGTTAATAAGCGCTAATAAGCGTTAATAGCGCTTATTACCGTTAACGAGCGGGCAGCAGGCATCAGGGCGGGTGGATCCAGGAAGCGATAATAAGCGGTAATTAACGGAAATATCCCAAGCATAAGTAAGCGTTAATTGTCGATAATTATCGTTAATTACCGTTAATTACCGTTAATTACCGGCATTAGCGATAATAAACGGCCAAAAGCGCTAATTATCGATTCGTAAGCGATAATAAGCGCTAATATCGCTTTATTAACGAAAAAAGCGCTTTTTTTGACCACCGTTAATTAACCGTTAATAAGCGCTAATACCGCTGGATTACCGGTATTTTCGACACATTCAAATTACCGGTAATAATCGCTTACCCAGCGCTTTTTATTTCGGCCAAAATCAAAGAAAAAAAAGGCCATTAATTATCACTTATAATCGCTTCCGTTAGCGATAATTATCGATTATAAGCGCTTCATTAACGGTAGGGAAAAAACCGCTCAGTGAGCGATTATAACCGGTATTCTGAAGCGAAAAGCGATAACTTAACGCTAATGTCCCTTATTATCGATAATTAATGTTGAAAAAGCGCTTTTTTCTTTTCAATGTCAGTGAAAAGCGGTAATTACCAGTAATTTAGCGCTTTTTTCTGAGACCTCAAAAAGCACTTCGTAAGCGTTTTATTAACGGTCTTTTTCCAACAAAGCGGTATTTACCGCTTTTTTTGCGATAATTATCGATAATTAAAAAAAGTTCCCAACGACAGTTGCCCAAATATGTTTAATGATATTTCCATATTTTCACACTACCTTGATATTTTTCACACCGGAATGAATCCCCACATAAGGCACATAAATTTCCCTCGTAAGATGTTTCATTAATTAAGTATACGGTCACCACTTCGACATGTAACTGCTTATTGTTATATTGAAGGGGGGGGGGGGTGGTCGACCTATTTTTTGTTTTTTTTGTTAAGATAGATGTTGTTTTCTGAAAAAAACAAAAAAGCAAGAAAAAAAATACAAAACATAAAAAACAAAAAAAACAAAAAAAATACAAAAAAATACAAAAAATACAAAAAACGTAAAAGCGTAAAAACGTAAAAACATAAAAAACAAATGTAGCCCTATTCGGTGATACAACTGGTTTCTCAATGTCTCAATAAATAGGAATGAGAAATCTACGATGAAATTGTGAAGCACGTAAGTTCACGTGGATGTTTTGTAGAAATTAGGGGATTTCAAGAAATTCATATTTGCATAGGTCATTCGACTTGATTACATTGAAACAAGTTCAGAAGCGATAGAAACACGTAAACTTGGTGTCAGTTTCTTATTTCAGCCCGTGAGTTCACGTCGATGAGATGAAGAAATTGATAAGAAATAGGTACGTCAATGTTGTTAGTTCCGAGATAGAATAAGGTTTGGTTATGTGGGCTCGAACTTACAAAATGAATGTGAAAATGGATTTCCACACTCAATTCAGCAGAAGGTTACTACGCCAACCTTAATAACTTGATAGTATCAATAGTTATATATATCCTCTTTCATTTGTTTTTTAATCTATTTGGTATTTTTATTTTTTGTATTTTTGTATTTCATGTTTTTTGTTTTTTATGTTTTTGTTTTTTTATTTCTTGTATTTTTTTGTTGATTTGTTGATTTGTTTTTTATGTTTTTTTTTGTATTTTTTGTTTTTTATTTTTTTTTGTATTTTTTTGTTTTTATGTTTTGCATTTTTTTGTTTTTGTTAAGGTAAATGTGATTTTTTGAAAACAAAAAACAAAAAATATGTCGGCCAACCCCCTATATTGAAGTTTCAATTCAGAAGGTCAATAATAGGTCATTCTAATTGATACGAACTGTTTAGATACGGATACTTATGAATTCTACGATAATCGACCAGCTGCTGCATATTTCCCTTACTACACAACCGTTCCTGTCGAGTTGGTCCTCTGGTATAGAAATCGAGATAATAATATAGAATCAGTCCTGTTTTCTGAAAGACACATTTGTGACCCAGATGCAGAATCTGGCGAAACTGGCAAAGAAGTACAGTTTGGTTTCTTTTGGAATGCGCTACTTGATGAGTTCTGGTTGGTATTGTGAAATGATTATAATGTGCATTATTTATGTTAATTTATAGTTAAAGGGGGTTCAAATGTCGCACTGAAATCATCGTCTTTGAAAATTCCCGTATTGAAATTAATTGTGTTCAGTGGTAATTGGATAGTAATTCAAACTATCACAGCTTCAAATTTAAAAAAACCCAAAAATTCCTAATTCGTAACACATTTTGAACTATATGAAGTCTTAATTATTTGAATACAGCTCTGAAATGTCTACCTTATTGGCCTTTATTTAACCGGCCCTTAAGGACAAAAACGACTTTCAAATTTTCGTCCGAAGGGCCGGTTTAAAAAAGGCCGGGTAAAGTGGGGCCGGTCAAGTTAATTTAGGACAAATGAAACTTTTATGACCTTGCTTATACAGTGTAAAATTCTCTGGAACGTCATTACATAACACGATAATGACCTAAATCATAATACTATACCGGGATTTGGGTCTTTTGATGCAATTTATTAAATAGTATACACTTATAAAGAGCCGGTAGTGGTCATTTCAGAGCATAAAATACTTGATCTGGCGACTACCAGAAAAAATTTTTGTCCATAGGGCCAATTAAAAAAAGGCCGTTAAGAAAAGGCCGGCTAAATAAAGGGCAATAAGGTATCTCATGAAATTTCTATCTCCACGATTATAATTTGGCTGCATGTATGCATTAAATTAGGTTAACATGTAATTAAGCCCTAAGGCCTCAAAAACGCCTTAGTTTCATGTAGCTTAATGAAATGTAGGCTCATTTTTTTGAAGGCGATATTTCCTGTGATAAGGTAAACTCAAACTGCTGGAACTTTTAAAGTTTTAAGGACAGAAAATAATGTGATTGCGTATAATAAAGAACTACTCATAGGAAAGCATTGAGATGCATATTAGTGCATATTGTACGAGGCGAAGCCGAGTTCAATATGCACAATATGAGAATAAGCATCGAATTGGTGGCCTATTGTTATATTATAGGGTGAGCAGAATATAAGTATGCATTAGCATGCATAATATGCATGTGAAAACTGAGGGAACCTTATAGTATATAATTATTGTCATCAATAAAAGCGCTTGATGATGTGCGACGCTTGATGTGGGTACGATACGTTGCACAAAACTCAAAAGGGAACAACCAGAAATCAATGCGTATGCGCGCATAAAATTAAAGTTGAACAGGCGTTGAATTAAGTTGTGCGGGCAATATAATGCACGTGCAACTTTTGATCACGCTCGACCTTTATTGTTTCATAAATCGAAAGATGATGAGGGATCGTTCACATATTACGTAATCAATTTTTGGCCATTTTAAACCCCCTCGCATTCAAACAAAATCAAAGCCCAATGACATAATCATGGCTTAACCCCCCTCCCCCCCATTTCAGCGTCGAAGTAAGTTTTGAAAAATGTTGCCTGAAAATGGTGTTTTTGATTTGGTTTTCTGAAAATTTTGCTAAAAATACCGGGAATTTGTGGTAAAATTTCAAAATTTTATTTCGTTGTGTCAGATCTGCCGGGATCGAGAGAAAGCTCCTACTTATAACTACCACATTCGATTAATTATTAATGATATCACTCATCTTTACCATCGTATTCCTTAGGTTCTGGTACAAGGCTATTGAAAACGATGTCAAAATATTGGAACGACGGGTTCTGCTAGCCAAGGCTTACAAATACGAGCCTTTCAGGTACAACATGGTGTACATGCTGTCTGTGGAGGTCGTGCATCACAACTTCCAAATATTTGTCAACTATGAACCAATTGCTGAAATCAACGTCAACGGTGACGATCATGTTGATGGGAATGATACAGCAGCAGTTGATAGCACTGTGACTGGCTGGTTCTCTAAGTGTCGGAGAATAGTTGTAAGCAACGGTCCCTTCATGCAGAGAATGAGGTTAAATTCAGAAAATGTAAATAGGAAGGCTTGCAAGTTTTACACTGCCCATCAACACTGGAACTTTAATAAGGAGTGGCAGGATTGGGGTTTGTGTGCTAAAAATCGACCAGATGACTCAGATTGTGTTAACGGTTATTGTACGAATGGGAAATGTGAGAGGTCCGAAAAATATGGTGAAAAGTGCAATTGCGGTAAAAATGGCAAATACATTGGTGAATACTGTTCGGAGTCCAAAAAAGAGGTTCTTGAATTACACACCATGGCAGTTGAAGCATATGAGACAGAGATCTATTACCGTGAAAAAGAATCTTCAGAGCCCATGTTCATTGACATCGAGCTTGTTCCATCCTTCCAAAACTGGAATTATAAGCTTTTCTACATTCGATTATACGAACTTACCTATGATCGCTTCAATATACAGCAAAAATTGTTGGCACATGCAAATAATCTTACTGCTAGCAGAGAAACCTTAAGCGTGGAATTCGAAGCTGAAGGATTCTTCCCAAACACCTCTTATTTGCTGGTATCTTGGGGTCGGGAATCACGGAAGAATCCGACAAGCGGTTACAAGAGCATCCCCCAAAACCAATCGTTTGTCCACTATACTGAGTTTCATACTCCGGGCTACTCATTACTCCCTCCCCCACACAACTTGCATGTGCAGCTAGCTTCTAACAACTTGTACAACATTTCTTGGCAGTACTCCGGTGACAGGCCTCCTCGGAACTTTCTTGTCATAATCAGGAGCCGTGGCAATTTGGAAAGGGAAATAACTCGAGACATGTATGACCAACTAGCTCTCCAACCCACAACCACTTACAATCTATCTGTGGCTTCTGTCAACGATATCGGAAAGCATGGCTGGGAGTCGAAACGGTACACTTTAACAACTACGAACTTTGGCAATTATTCGAGGTCCTACGGCAAGAAAGATTTTGCAAAGTGGTTTTTCAACGAGAATGGTATCTATCTTTCTGAACGGGTTGTCAACTTAAAAAACACAGTGCGGCGAGATATTCGAATTGTCCGTGTAGTGATTATGGTAAACGTTTCCCTTCTTGAAGATGCTCAGAGTGACGGTGGTGACTTTTCTGCTGTATATCACGCTGCTATCAACAAAGCCAATTTTCCAAAAGTACAGTACCTATAACCAATGGGATGAAGTCAGTAAAGGGAAGTATAGTATCTTGAATGCAAGAAAAACGTTACAAGCAACACCAACAAAAAATAAAAAGAGCTCGGGGCGGGTTTTGGGTTTTTGCATAAATATAAAAGGAAAGGAAGGGAATTTTGCAGCAGTAAATATCAGGAAGTGTTAGAAACTTGAGTAAATGTTCCTATCCGGGTTGCAGCAAAAAATTATAAAACCCAATGAAAAAATTATTTTTTCCCAAATTTTGAGGGGGCCCCCTTTGGGAATAGTGAATGTTGAGTTGATTTCATAATTATCTGATATTACATTAATACTGAAGTCAAAAAGTAAAAAATTTTAATAAAAAACTTTGAATTGTCTATATCAAAACCTTGGTCTTAGTCTTAGTATATTGGCCACAGTCAAAACCAACCGGGCCCGGGGAAACCCGGTAGAAATAAAACCCCCCAGAAAACCCCAGGCTAAGGGGGTGTACTCCTGGGGGGGACCAGCCCCCCAACTAAAGGGTTAAAATTCCTGGGTTTGGGGGAACCCCAGTCCGGGACCAAAAGGTTAAATTTCCCCCAAACCCTGTAAAGCAAGTCAAGGCTTGCCTGCAGATTAGGTCGGAGATCAGCCGAAGATACCGCTTCCTTCGCCTAGTGGGATCAGTGGCCTTTACCCAACTGACAGTAAAGCTTCAATATACAAGAAAAATTGGCCCATTGCTCAGTCACTCCACTGCCTCTCATGTGATCACCTTTACGTTGCTATACCAAACAGACCAATCATTGGTCCACCTTTTTAATTTGATCTTTTTAATTTGAATACAAAATCATACAGCACAAAGATAACTGTATTTGTTCTACAAAGAAGTTCTACAAAGAAGTTTTAAACTTAGGTATTGTTCACATATTACGTAATCACCAAGGGGGAGGGGGGTTCTGAATGATTACGTTACATGTTATTGTAACAAATACAACTACTGTAAACTTGATAATGAGTGGGAGGGGGGTTAAAATCGGCCAAAAATTGATTACGAAATATGTGAATGATCCCTTACAACACAACACTTTCTTTAATGATATCAAGTGAATGAGATGAATGAAACTCAATGATGATAATGAATGGAATGAATCAAACAATTTCACACAACCACGCAAATGTACTGACAGTTATGGAATTTAAAATTCCATCTTCAGGGTCCCCATGTGAATGTTAATCATCCTGAGTAAAATGTGGAAAAAGTTGGTTAATGTAGTGGCAAACACAACACATATTACATTAACTACCTGAGGATGATTAACATCCACATGGATATCCTGAAGATGTAATCTCAAATTCTGAAACTGTCAGTAGATTTGTGTGGTTGTGTGAAATTGTTAGATTCATTCCATTCATTATCACCCTTAAGTTTCACACATCATATCTCATTCATTTGATATCATGAAGGATTGCATTATATATTTTTTCATCATTTATACCAAGTAGAATATCTGTTAAGAGGGACAGCACTTAGCTGATTATTAAAACTGTTAACAAGGCCACCCACTAAGGATATTTTCTTACCTCCTAAAGCGTTCAATGACAACATCATTAAATTTTACTTCACCACCACGCTTTGTATTTGTATCTTCAGAGTTGGCAAACACTTTCCGTTTGATTCTGTTGAAGCCAACAAGAGGCCCAAAAGTTGCTAATTTGAGGAGCAGAATTGTGGCCCACCAAAATGCAGTAGATAATTCCAAACCAATGTTGTGTGCCATACTCCTATCAAAGATATAAAATTAGGATTGATGTTAAATAGCTCACTTGAATAAAGAAACAGAATGCAAAATCACAAAAATTCAATATAAAACTGAATTAATCTAAAAGCTTATACAATATCAAAACTAAGACAATTGATTGAAATTGAGTTCTGTGGCTTGACTACAAAGATGACTGTATTTGTTCTACAAAGAAGATTAAAATTGACATCATTCAATCATTGATAAGGGATCATTAACAATTAAGATATTGCATAATCAGTCAGGACAGAAGCTTTCCAATAATTAACACTGATTTACACTCTCCAATGATTAACACTGATTTACACTGCTTATTATTAGATGTTATTCATTGTTCATAAACCTTAAAATCCACCAGTCCTCTACTTCTCTTCACCATGTGTTTTGCTTAATTTCTTGATGCTTGTAGTACAAACAAAGACCAAAGAGCAAGTTTCAGTTTCATTCAGGCAGGTGGTCACTGCACTTAACGGTACTTTACCCTGGTACCTTCCTAAGCCCGCATAGGTGTGTGTACGCGCGCGGCGCTTCCCTGGGGAAGCGCGCCGCGCAACGCAGACAGGGATATACGTGTTTAGCAACCTGGTACCTTCCTTTCCTAAGCCCGCATAGGTGTGTGTACGCGCGCGGCGCTTCCCTACGGGGAAGCGCGCCGCGCAACGCAGACAGGGATATACGTGTTTAGCAACGATTCGCCGGACATTACGCCCGTGCGATTCGCCGGACGTTACGCCCGTGCGATTCGCCATGGCGAATCGCACGGGCGTAACGTCCGGCGAATCGCACGTCTGCAGACGTTACACCCGTGCAATTCGATGGACGTTGGGTCAGGCGATTGGCGGTGGCCGGACCTAACGCTCATACAATTTGCCGGACGAAACGCCCATGCGAATCAACGGCCGTAACGCCCATGGAATTTGCCGGCAGTTACGTTCGTGCAATTTGCCAGAGATTACCTCCATGCGATACACCCTTGTCAGACGTTGTCTGACCCCTTCGCCTTCGGCGGGCGCGCGCGTCCGCCGAAGGTAACGTCTGACAAATACACCCGTGGCGGTCACCGGAGGAATAAAATGTAACAGTGATTAGAAAGTTGGTGACTTAAAAATAAAATAGACTAATTATCATACTGATACTATCACTTTTGATTAGATGACACCTGATAGTTGGGATTTGCAACGTAGAATACAATTTGCTCGGTGTTAAATTTTGAATGACTCTGCTATTTTCTACGCTGTCAGTCGCCGAAAATATCTACTGACTCGCCAGGCCTGAGGAATGCTTTTCACTGATTAAAGACCTGGCTACGTCAAGGAGAGTGCTAAACACTCACGTGATACTGTGACAGAATAAGAACATCGTGCAGTTGTTGGGTGTCATGTGACCAACTGACCATGCAAATCTGGGTCACATGACGTCAGTATCAGACTTCAAGCCGGGTAACATAACACCCCCACAAAGCTCACTGCGGTGTTATCTCAAACTGATAAGAGCTCTCCACACACCTGCTTTGCCGTGTTTTAAATGTCCTTTTCAGCTTTCTGTGTTCATTCGGCTTTATTCCTTGATTATCTGACTTCATACTCAACGCTGATAATAATAAATTTCCAAATCCATTATTCCAACGTTCATTTTTATTAATCTTACAACTTCATGCTTATTTTTCGACGCTTTTTAGTCAATAAAACTAATCGCAATTTCATTATACATACTAACGTGAGATACCAGACCTTCCAGTTGGAATGAAAGCAAGTTAAAGCTCTTGAATTTAAGTCAAAACTCTTGAGTTCACCCTATTACATTTTCAATTATCACCGGTGTAATGATACATTGGCACTTGTTTGATCTGGTCCCTATTGGTTTAGACCCTCACGCTTCGGGCAGTGGGTTTAAACTGGATTCATCCCTTGGGCAGTGACCTACTGCCCTAAAATGGTTACGAAAGTTTTTTTTTTTCAATTATGTACGGCCACAAACTGCAGTCCTTTGAATTTTGTGATTTAGCACAGAAATGGCACGAAATGGGAGTGTAAATGTTACTGAAATTTTAATTAATGTAATATTTTGCTATGAGTACAGCATGTACCGCACGGGCATTGGGTGTCGTGTTCTAAGGTGTTATTTGAGACGATTGTGTGAATCTGTGGCAATTTTACTTCCCGTGTAGAAGCTTATCAATATCAGGAGTTCACATGACTTGGTATCAGAATTCTTGATTTTCGAATGGTTTCATGCTTGAAATGAAGGTTTTTTGTGCGTGTCAGAGCCTCTTTTGACTTGCATTTGTTTTTATCACGTTCATGTTACAAACACTCCTTGGAACAAAGTTGCCCCCGTATTAAACTGTAAGTAATCAATTGTGAGACATCTTAAATTCTGAATTGATGGAAACGTAAGAAGTTTTGTAATTCTACCCCCATGTGATTAGCGCTGTTTTTAAATCACAAAAGCCTCTTATTCTTCAGTCCTACATATCATTGCGGCAAAATCCTTTTCCAATTCAATATATCTTTAAGAGCATGAAATTGAGAACAAGTAACTGCTTTATCTTGACCCAGTGACAGAATACCTCTTGTGGGTCGTCGAGCGCAGATTTTCACTACTCAATTTGGTCGCCACCGTTACAAGAATTTATTTATCCGTTGAAAATTGAAAAATTTCATGGTATTTCCCATCTGAATCTGCTTCTAAGATCAATTTGGTAATGTATCAGTATATTGTATCACTTGATCGCAACAGCCTGCCGCAGGCGAAAAATTTCAGGGTATTTCCTATCCGAATCAGCCTCTGAGATGAATTTGGTAATGAAGAATTCGATCACAACAGCCCACCGCAGGTGAAAAATTTCATGGCATTTCCCATCTGAATCTGCATCTAAGATCAATTTGATAATGTATAATTTGATCACAGCAGCCCGCTGCAGGCGAAAATTTAAGGGTATTTCTATCTGAATCTGCCTCTGAGATGAATTAGTGTAATGAAGAATTCGATCACAACAGCCCTTGCAGTAAAAATTCAGGGTATTTCCTATCTGAATCTGCTCTGAGATGAATTTGGTAATGAAGAATTCGATCACAACAGCCCGGCGCAGGCAAAATTTCATGGTATTTCCCATCTGAATCTGCTTCTAAGATCAATTTGATAATGTATAATTTGATCACAACAGCCGCCGCAGGCGAAAAATTTAAGGGTATTTCCATCTGAATCTGCCTCTGAGATGAATTTGGTGATGAAGAATTCGATCACAACAGCCGCCGCAGGCGAAAAATTTCATGGTATTTCCCATCTGAATCTGCTTCTAGATCAATTTGATAATGTAATATCCCAAATTGGAAAACGGGAAAATAAAGGGTCTTTTATAGCAATTTTTGGAATATTAAAATTTTTAACACCCCAAACGTGACGAAAAAAGGTCTTTTCACAGTAAAAAACCCCAATCAAATATATTTATTGGTCGCCCAAAAAAGAAAATATTTGTCTTTTTAAAGTCATCCCCAAAATTCTAAAATATATACTGTGGATTTTTACAAAAATTTTTTAAATTTTTCTTTATATATTTCCCCTTTATCAAGATTGTTTTTTTTTAAAAACCCCAAAAATATTTTTTGAAAAATTTTTGAAACAAAAGACTGCTTAAACCCGGTGAGCACGGGACAGCTTGAACAAAATTAGCGATAAAAAATTTGGTTTATTTTCTTCCCCCTTTATGGGATAGATCGTTCTCCTTTTTTTGACATCGGCATTACGATCTCGGGACTCCGAAAATTGTTTTGTTTTCCTGCTGGGGGGCCCGAAAACCAAATTAAAAAAACCAAATCTAATTAAAAGTGTTAACGTTAATTTTATGTTTTTCGTTGGGGGGGACAAAAACCCTTTTAAATGTCTCCCCCCGCCCCCCAAAGTACCCTTTTAAAATTGGGCCTTTTACTTTCCTCATTATGACTGAAAAATATTTTTGGGTTTTGTAATTAAACCCCAAAAAAAAGGGGTTCAAAAACTTTTCACTATGAGGGGCCCATTTAAACTTTTTTTCCCCAACTATCAAACGGATTTAAGAATTTTTTTAAAGAATCAGCGTGGAGATTGTCTGCCTGATATTTTATGAAAAAGGAAAAGGGGAAAAAAACTGTTGAATTTTTTTTCCCTTTTCAAAATTGACCTTTTTTCGCCCCCTTTGGCTTCCCCTTTTGATATTTATTAGGGGGATTGGGGTAAACATATCACATAATTTAATGGCTTTCAAAAAGGTACTAGGACATTAAATTGAACCGTGGATCAACTAATTGAAAAATTTTTTTTGTTTTTCTAGAAATTCATGAGTGTATAAAAAAATAGGTGCCAGTTTATTTCTTCAATTTAAAAATAAGTCCTTATGCAAAAAAAATTCCCCAAAATTTAATTTCAAGTAAATTTACAGGGGAATGAATTAGAAAAGGGGTTATTTGGGATTAAACCGATTTCCCAAATTTTCAAAACAGGGTTCTTGAAATGTTTTAGGAACGGTTGGAGTACTGTTTCCCAAATTATAGTTAAATCAAATTTTTCCACCCCGTAAATGTAATTTAAAAGCTTCAAATCATTGGGGAATCTGTAAAAACCCCTCCCCCCGATGGTTGGTTTTTTATCCATTTTTCAAATTATTTGGGAGATCAAAACATAATAATTCATATTTCGAAACAACATTTTTTAACTTGGAAATTTGAAAAAATCAATCCTTTTTTCCAAACTCATCGATTGAACTATTAAAAGAGATTTAAAAACCCTGTGAATTTTTGAGAAATTCTTTCATGAAAAAAATCGAATAATATTTAACAGGAAAAAATTTCCCTTAATTTCAATGAAAACCTCTACGTGAATTCTCGTGCTGAAGTACAGCAACCGGCTTCAATTTAATTTGCAATTATCGTATTAGAACTTATTTCAAAGTAATGAAGTCGAAAATAAATAAATAAATAAATATTTACATTGCATTCTTAGTAAGAAGCAGCAATAGCTATCATGAGATTCAAAACCTTAAAGAGTCATCTAAAAAAGTTCAACCCACTTTCTAAAAGCGTCTCATAATCTTAAAAACTTAGCAAAAAGGGCATAGATATAATGGCATATAATTTAATGACTTATTAGTTCAAATTGTCAATAAACTAATTGTAGTTTTAGTCCATTTGTAAAATAATTTGCGAACAAATATGTTTTTCAAATCGCTTTTTTAAAAGTTTGAGTGTTCACTAGCACTTCCTAAGTCCATAGGGGAGTTTTGTTCCGGAGCAACTGAAGTGCAGCATGTGAGAAGGCTCTTTCAGTTCTTTGCAAATGAGGAACACAAGAATTTTCCAATAAAAGAAATCATCCTCTGTTCGTAGAGGAATGGATTAGTTCAGTTTTTTGATTTGTAGATGTTGCCTGAGGTAATCCTTGGGACATCATTGTTCAGCTTTTGAAGACCAAAAGTGCAATTTTGAATCTAATACGTTTTGACAGGTAAGAAATGAGCTTCTTTTAGGAAAGGTGGTAACTCCTGTCAAATGCTTGATCCTCTTTCCATGAGGAACCTGGAAACACAATCATTTTTTACTTTCTGCAGTCTCTTTATTTGGTAACTTGTTGAGATTATAGAACAGACCACATTGCAAAAAGTCTAGTCTTGACAGAATAAGACCGGTAGCCAAGCTGCTTCTTTTATGCTTTGAAACTCAATTTTGAACTTATAACCCAGAGGTTTCTGAGAGAGTTATGTTGCATGCCTGACACCTTACTGATATGGGAATCAAATGTAAGGAAATCGTCAAACCCAAAATTCCAAGACTTTTACTACATTAGAACATTTAATGGCAGTTGTATGACTGACCTTGACTTCTTTTATTGAATCTATATTTGGATCGAAATGGTTTTGATTTAACAACAAGACTTCAGTTTTTGATGGATTTATTTTCAGATGATTTTTGTGACATCCATGATTTTAATTCTTCAAAACGAAGTTGATTATTCTAGATTCAACATCATCAAAGTTGTCGTGAACAAAGGTCTAAATTCGATATATATTTTGTATCATCAGCATACATGTAAACACTGAACCATGTTTCCTGGCAATTACACTCTAATTCTTTCGTGTACAAATGAATAAGATGGCCCAAGGGATTGAGCCTTGAGGAACACTATCTTCAGAAAACATTTTCGACTTGGAGTGTCAATGTGAACTGTAAATGATCTTTCATGCAAATATGAGTCAAACCATTCTAGAACTTTTCCTTTTTGATTCCAAAATTCCTTTCAAGTTTACTAGAAGTGTTTTGTGACATACTGTATCAAAAGGCAGCTGAAAGGTCAAGAAGAAGTAAGAACAACTTTACTTTTGGTATCACTTAGGCAAAGAAGATCATTAAATAGACAGGTTGCTATTTCTACAGCTATGAGAAGAACGATAAGCCACTTTGGAATTTAGCATGAAGATTGTTTTTAAGTGAGATGACTACACAACTGCAGAACACACTTTTCAATCAGTTTTGAAATGAAAGGAAGGTTACTAACTGGTCTGTAATTACTGTAATCATCCAATCCCCATTTATGTCTTTAACTTTTGGTCTAACCAAAGCTTCTTTGAGAGAATGTGGAAACTGCTGATGTGAGGGACTCATTAAACAATGAAATAGAGTGTGGTAACGCTCTGTAGTACATTGGGTTAGGACACTGACTGGTGTGGGGTCAGAGGTGGCATTCCTTTTGCTAATTTTCTGAGATTATATCCTAGCAGTCAGATTCAGTAACAGGGCTGAATTCATCAAATGAATTATATCAAAAGTTAAAGACTCTTCATAGTTACTGCCAACAAAAAACTGGTAATTGTGCTCATTATCAATGTCATGATAGATCTTGTCAACCTTTTCTTTAAAATAACTGCTCATCTCTTCTGCAATAACACAGTCTTCTTTGTGCTTTGGTCTACATCCAAACTCTATATTTCTATCCATCAAGTTGTTCACTATTGAGTATGTTTTCTTCTTGTCCTTCTCACATAGAGATAATTGTCTGGAATAGTAAGAGTTTTGAGCATTTATTAGAATAGCAGCTGTTTTTATGTATGCGGCATTATATTCTCTTTTGGATTCTTCGGTTTTTTTGCTTATTGTATGTTCTTTCAAGCTTCCTTCTCTCTCACATCTAGCTTTTGACACTCAGTATTGATCCATTTTGCTTGATATTGTTTGAGCTTAATGTCAATAATAAGAGCATGTTTATCAGTCAACTTATTAAGTTCTTGTTTATAGATGTCAGGGCTTTATTGACATCTGTGTAATCTTGATCAAATATTCTGCTTTGAAGCAGGTCAGACTTGAAGTCACTGATATTAATGTCTTTTATATTCCTGTTTTTGACAATTTCTTTTACTAGTTTGCTTTACTGTGATTAAATAAACAGCAACTGAATCTTATGAGATAATGATCAGAGGTAGTATTTGTTTCAATCACCTGAATATATTTTGAACATCTAGCTCTCATTATAGATATCCCTGGTCAACACAAAA
The DNA here is from genome assembly GCA_011033025.1 of Beroe forskalii. Lineage (NCBI taxonomy): Eukaryota > Metazoa > Ctenophora > Nuda > Beroida > Beroidae > Beroe > Beroe forskalii. Next base: position 430,139 of record WFMF01000110.1, on the reverse strand, counting down.
TCTAGAGTCCTCCACAGATATGAGTAGGTTCCTCATATATGTTGTTGAAGATTATAATCTGACATTATTGCCATAAATTTCATGGTATCTGGGTCATTTTTCTTCTCATAATGAATATTGAAGTCTCCAGCAATCACCAATTTTCCATTCGCCTCACACATGTATGACAAAAGATCATTGAATTCATCAAAAAATTCCTTTGTGTTTCCATGTGCACCAGTTCCAGAGCGATAGATGCAGATTATTCTGAGATTTTCATTGGTCTGGGATTTTGCAAAAACATTCTATGTGCTCAAATGACTTGTAAACTTTGCAGTATTTCTTAGATATTTTAAAGGTTCTTCTTGAAAACAACAGCAACACCACCTCCACGGCCAGGTCTTGAAATATGGTGAATGAGGTAACCAAACTCTTTCATTTCTGCTATTTTGGAAGAATCACCCTTTTTCTAAGCCAAGTTTCTGTTAAGAGACAAAATCTATATCAAGATCTTCAGGTATTCCCAAAACAGCCATGGTTTTATTGCACAAGGACCTAGGATTAAAACACAAACATTGAGTATATGACATGATTTCCTACAAGTTTTGAGTAGTCTGTTCTGTCCATTATCTTTTTGTTCATGAATTATTGTGGGGCATTTATCAGAACCAGAGTGATGAGAGCCACAAGAGGCTTTAGTTTCTGGATCTTTGGACTGAGCACAGTTCCACATTTGTGGGCTGCCGCATTCTTTTTTGTGGGGACAGGTACTTGTAGTATGACTTGCACTGCAATACATACAGATTGCATGATCTTCATTGCAATCTGTTGATATATGTCCAATCTTTTTGACACTATAACATTGCTTTATATGAAATCTATCAACAACTGGACCAAGTGGTATTGCCGATGAAAATTCTTTTCCTGGTGAAAATGTGGTCTCGTATTGCTGGTGAAACTTTAACTCCTAATGTAGAGTATTCCTTTCCAACATTAACATATACAATATCAAAAGTCTTGCCATCATCATGAAGTTTTGAAACTTGTTCATTCTTTTCCATTATTTTTGACTTAAGATGGGACTTGAGCTTTTCCCTATATTCAGCTGGAGTGAGATTATCTTTTTCAGACAGTATATACGAGACCAACTGATTTGGAACATTAGATATTGTGATTTTAGGGAAAATTTTCTTAGCATCATTGATGTCGTAATTATGAGCATGTAATGTTTCACATCTTTGTAGAATTCCTTTACCATTATCAGCTGTTCTTTGATTAGGAAACTTGAGGATAATCTTTTTGTTCAGTGGATTTTTCTTCACATAGCTGAATGGGATTGTTTTGAACTGTTCATCTATGTCTTTTGAGATTTCTGAGAGTTCAAAGTCCCTTGAGTCGGTTGAAAGAACAACAACATGATCTTTGGGCATGGTTTTACTATCAGAATATGATGCATCTGTGATAGAACTGATGTCTGATTCTGCAATGCTTGAGGATCCCAACTCAGGTAATGAAGTGGATGGAGAGAAGGATGAAATTGCACTGTCATGAGAACTTCTTCTCTGCTGTCTTGGACCCTTAGCAACCGTTGAAGCATAAGTTGGCAATAAAGGGGATTGGTCACTGATTTCAGTATGGAAATTTGAAGCTTTTATAAAACTGAGCTTTGAATCCATCATACTTTCAACCTCACCCAGGATTTTGGTTTTCATTTCAGTTATCATGTTAGCAATACTTCCTATGACTGAATTTTCCTCTGCTGAACTTTCCATCTCAGAATTCATATCATCATTTCTTTTGACCAGAGCTTCATTCCCTGCAGTCTGACATTCATTATCACTGAAAAGCAATTCATTGGTCTGAGTATAAGATTCAGCATAACTTTTTTCACTGTTTCTGAATTTTTTCTTTTCAAGATTTACAGAGCATGAGTTGCACACGAACATAAAGTGTCCCCATCTTTCACTACTTGCCCCATATTTTGCAATGATTGGTCTGATCTGATCAAGTGCAGTCTTAGTTGAGATAGAGGTGCTCATTATATTACCTTTTTTATCCCGACAAAGACCATGAAATAAATCTTCACAAAGAGAACAAGCAATTGATTCCTCCCTTATGTTAGAGGAACTACACTTACAACAAATACCTTTGTCATTAAAGCGTGGAACTGCAGTGTTAGCTGGGGACTTCTTCTTCTTTTTCTTTGACTTCCCTTTCGTAGTTTTGTCCTCTTTAGCACTGCCTTTAACTGCCATGCCATTTACATTGGCCTTGTCATCCTGTAATGGATCTGAGGACTCCGCCTTTTCCTCTCCTAACTCACTTTCAGAAGACATTGCACACTTGATTGCTCAAGAAAACACAGCAATGCCAGACTTCAAGCAGGTTATTTGATTTCAATTTGGGGTCCTCAATTAGTTAATTTAATATGTGTTGTGTTGTAGGTTTAAAACCCTGTGTAAATATCAATTTCTTGAATTCCCATAATTTCTACAAAATTCTGCGTGACCCCACGTGCTTGCTTCACGATTTCATCCTATATTTCCCATCCCAATTCACTACAAGAAAAAGATTATTAGGCCATCTCACTTGTTTAAGTTTCTCCCAAAAATTTCGAAATATATTTTTCACCACACCTTGGGATGGGAATACAGTACACTGAATAATAGTACAATACAGTCAGATTACAGAAATAATGTAATGTCAGACCGAAAACCTTCTACTGAAAAAATCCCGGAAATGATTCAAAAGATAAAAATGATTAAGATGTGTATGCAAACAAGAGGTCCTAAATGGTAGCCAAGAAAATCTGAAATTGAAAAGGTAAAAGGATGGAAACCCAAATTAAATGAGGTTGGGTGGAACTGAGACCATGAAGACTCTAATAAAAATTAAGAATAAAGTTCCTTAGCCCTAACCAATGCAGAAAAGTGTGTAAAATTTAAATAAATAAAAAATCACAGACAGGAATTTCACAAGAAAGATGTAAGTTCACTCTTTGCTAATAATTTATGTATTGGTTTTGACTTATGGATGTTGATGTGGGAGGGTCTTCAGGAAATCGGATCACCATCAGTCCATGGCCATAACGTGAGAATGGTACCATGAGGTCTTTGTCAAAGAGTTCCTTCAGACGCAGTGGCTCCCCACGACAAGTGCTGACTTGACATGTTCCTGTAGTAAGTCGGGGTGTTGTAGAGAGGCAGGTGACAAGAAAATGCTGCTCGTCTTCAATGATTGGATCGAAGTATGGGAGGTTGGCAAGCCCTTCTGTATCGTGGTCGGAGCAAGTTTTGCAGGCCTTTCTCCAGGCCTTTGGCTGGGTGTCTGTGCCTTGGGAGGAATACCTTCCGGTTTCGCCACATAGCCGGTGGTTGCTTGCTCTAAGTTTGGCCATGCATTTCCTTCTTTCATATTCTCTGATGTTTAGATACTCCTCAAAAGAAAATTCATGTTTAACCATGGCATAAAACCTCAGTTTGTTGAAGAGGGGAACTGCCGATTTCCATAGGGATATGAATTGCTCTTTTAGCAGTTGACGACCCCGTGATGGCATGATGTCATAGGTCATTCACCTTGGAAAAACACATGAAAATCGGGATAGCCTGGGTTAATCCATATGTATGATTTCTGTAAGGTTGATAAATTTGCTTACGGCATTTTGGAAAATTTTCTTTGATGAAAAATGCACTAATTATGAAGACCTATTTTTGTGAAAAATGCACTAAAAGTTCGCTAAATTGATGAATCATATATAATAATGGTGTAACAATAACATCACATAGCCTAGAAATCAAAGTGGAGTGTCCTAGGCTTTTGCCAAAATTTAACCCATAACCCAATATACATTTCTTATCACCGAACAGAAATTTGGGGGGTTTCAACTCCATTCACGGCAGTTATTTGGGCACATCTGTCATCTTCAAACTTCCTCTCTGTTTTATAATATTGTTGGTGGCTTTATTTAACACAAATATTATGGATTGAAAAACTTTTTTCATTGCATTTATAATTTTATATAGAACAAATATGAACTTTGCAGCAAATTACCCCCATCATCCTTTTACGCATGACATCAGTTTGTTTCTTCTTCATATTTCCATATTTAGCTGCAGCTTTCTGTTCATCATCAGCAATGGCTTTGGCCTGAGAAAAATTGTATGTTATATCTATTTTAAATATCCTATTTCAGCAAGATTATTTTCTTCAGACCTTCATTACATTTCTCATCCCCATTTTTTCTAGGCAATATTTATGACAGTGACCCTTGGTTGATAGGAGACTTCATTCTCTAGATCAATTATCATTAACACTTTAATACAGTCCCATGGTAGGTATCTAATTATAGTGCTGTGTTATTGTTTTGCCGTGATAGTGTTATTTCCAGCAATCTAACTCACCAATGGTGTAGGTACACTGTTTTTTACACAGGGGACATCTTCAGCCTCAACAGTAACTTCACTTTCCTGAAGAAATAACATCAATTAAAAGATTTTTATCAACATAATTGAAGTAATATTTAGACTATACAGTATACCTATTCTGCACAATTTCCAAATTTAGAGGTTCAAGTTATCTTACTAAAATATACCACAGACAAAACTGCAAGCAGCTGTCATAGCAACCCCCTCACAGAGTTACAGGAGTGCTGCTCTTAAATTGTAAGAGGTTATTATGATATAAAGATTTGTTATCAGGCATCAACAATAGAAATTGTTAGTTTAAACCATTGAAATAGTGATTTCCCTAATTTCTACAAAATGTCCATGTGAATTCATGTGCACTTAATTTTCATAGGCCATTTCTTGTTATATTCAAGTACCAATCCAAGGTCTTATCTATAAAAGTGTATGGGTATATTACAAACATATCTAAGTACCGCAAACTGATTTTATACTTCAAGGATCAAAACAGGAGGAGGAAGAAACTAAACTGCGAATCATTGGTTAGGTACCCTGCAGATGTAAGGTTCTCTTTCAAACTGCAATGAGAATGACTACATCAGCAGGTGGCAAGAGAGAACAGAGATGTTTCTGCCCACCATACCTCTCACAGCTTACAACTGCAAAGCTGGGCCACCCAGAACTCTGGAAATTCGGAGCATCACAGTTTAGAGATGAAGGGGAGGAAGAACATAGAATTCAAAAGAAGTGGAAGATTAGTGGGAGAGTAAAATCTTGATAACTGGTTCCTAATGTTGTTTTAAAAGACAAATATTGGTTTGTTTAATATACAAGTCAAAATTTAAGTCAAAATTTTGATTCCATCACTATTCCTGCACTTATGGAATTTGGCCTGAAATTCAGCTTAGCCAAATTTCTACTTTTGCATGTGGCTCAAATTTTGAGGGGCCACCACACCTATCCCTTAAACTCTTAAATTGGGGTCCTATTTGAAACTTTCAGTAACAGACAGTAACACCCCCATAGTATTAATATCAAAGTATTAATTCACATATAAAGTCTTTTGCATATAATGTTATCACCAAGGGGAGGAGGTTTGCAAATCTGTAGGGTAACTGCTGATTATTTAGTCTCCTCCTCCCCTTGAATTTGATTAAACAGACCTACCTGTTGAGGTATATGTTTTCAATCACAGGAGGGCTTGGTTCAGAATGAACATTGTCTTCTTGACAAGATGCCATTATTTCATATCTTTCAGGGACAATTTCTATTGCAATTAATGACTTAATTAAATACTTTTCAAATATAATCATTGTGTCAATAAGGATCATAAATATCAGATAAACTTAAATTTAAACCTAACACTACAAAATACCTTCTTTGTAGAACAAATACAGTCATCTTTGTAGTCAAGCTACAAAATACACATTTTAATTAAAAATGAATTAAAAATGAACACTACAAAATAGTTGAACTTGATTGCTTATAGCATTGACTGAGGGGGACCCCATAGTGAAACACTAAAAATGCAATAATGGATTCAAATCAGATCTACTTATCACCACTGATTTACTGCCAGTTTCGAGAATACAACATTTAAAATGATTACTGTAAAGCCATATATTTTCGCGGGTGCTATTTTTCGCGTTTCTTTAAAAACAGACTAATTTCACGGTTTTAATTTTCACGCATTTCAATATTCCTTAAAAATAAACCACTAACCAGTGCTTGAACGTGGCCATTTATCATTTTCGCTAATTGCTGTACACCTTGATAGCCGGTGATTGTATAAAGACAAAAGCCCAGTAATGAGGTGTCTTGTTCGTCTATGTTTACTTAAGTGTGTCTCTGTTTGTTAGACATTACAGCATATCATTTGTAAACAATACTGCGATCTAAGTTGAGGGCTTAATGTTTCTAATGAGACACTCCAAAATTTATCTCCAAAATTGAAAATTAACTTCACGTCTGATATTTTCACGGATTTTCTTTTCCAAATAAATTCGCGAAAATTAATGCCTCGCGAAAATTAATGGCTTTACAGTATATTATCTCTTGTTTTCAGAAAACTCCATATGGTTATAAGCACCTTCCTCAAATTTGATTGTATATAGAATTGTGTTATGTGGGGAATTGTGTTATGTGGAGATCCTGAAGAAGAAATATTTAATTTTGAAACTATCAGTTGATTAGTGGTATACATAGTCAATAGTGTGTGGGTTTGATATCATTTTTGAGAATTGTGTTTTACTGCATCAACGATCAATAACTTCAAACATGTACATAATTTGAATTTCTATTGCATATGTGTGCATATTGATCAAAAAGGATTCAAATTGATAACTTTAGATGCCTACAATCATGTGTGGGGCCATCCATAGAGAGGGGGAGTCTTATATCCAATGCAGACATTTGTGGACGTAGGTGGGAGGGTGCTGTTTACGACGGCGTGCCGCGCGCGCAGAACAAGGCGCTGCAGCTGTTTAAGACAAATATCAAGCAATCTGTACACAAAATTATGTTATGTTCTCCTAACCAGGGGTGTCGCATCGTCACGAAAAGTAATGAAGGAAATAAAAATCATGTCTTAGGAATATTTGTGTGACGTTGACAGACCATCTCGAGAATCAGCGCCGCGCGCGCGGCGCTAAGGGTCATACATCGTAAGACAAAAGAATATTTATTGACCTAGGTGAAGCATTTGATACAATTAGTCATGGTGAGCTAATGTAGAAACTTGAGCATTATGGTATCCGAGTTCCTAAGCCCGAATAGGTGCGCGCCGCGCTACCCTACGAGAAGCTAGGAAGCGCGCCGCGCAACGCAAACAGGGATATACGTGTTTAGCAAGTATCCGAGGTAAACCAAATGATCTATTGGAGAGTTATACATCGAATTTGCTAAACACGTATATCCCTGAGTGGCTCGCGCGGCGCGCTTACAGCAGCGTAACGGCGTAACGCTGTTAGAGCAGCGTAACGCTGTTAGAGCAGCGTAACGCTGTTAGAGCAGCGTAACGCTGTTAGAGCAGCGTAACGCTGTTAGAGCAGCGTAACGCCCTTAGAGCAGCGTAACGCTAATATCGGTTTATTTTTGGTTCGGATGTGCCGGCTGGGAGGTATAGAATGGAATGTGGCTGCGATAAATTTTTGAGAGTGGTTGCAATTGCAAATGACGATGTACACCATGTGTAATGAGTGGTTCCACTTCCTGTGCTGAAAAATGATCAGCCAATATCTCAATTTCCCAGCAGATTTTTGTATCATCTTCATAATATAAATCAGCAGCGATAGACCGCATCACATTGAGGTACTGAACGACTGACCAAACAAAGTGTACTAAATCAAAATGGAGAACGAAAGAAAAACTGTGCACAACATGAACCAGTTTCGGACCGAAAGTGCTGCGCGGAAATTTTTTCCATTTCACTCATAAAACCATTCGTGAGTGTTCAATAAAAACCAAAATTTGCATGGATACAGTTTGTGGCATAAGAGAAGACAGCGTCTGTGAAAATTTGAAGCATTTTTATCCAAAAATGAAGAAGATATTGCAAAATGAAGTCAGTTTAGTACCGAAACTGGCAGTTTGGAACCGAAACTGACTTAATTCTGTTATAACTGGGTCATTGTTGGATGAAAATGCTTCAAATTTTCACACACGCTGTCTTACATCTTATGCCATAAACTGTATCCATGCAAATTTTGGTGTCTATCGGACATTCACAAATGGTTTTATGAGTGAAATGGTAAAAATTTGCGCGCAGCACTTTCGGTCCGAAACTGATTCATGTTGTGCACAGTTTTTCTTTCGTTCTCCATTTTGATTTAGTACACTTTGTTTGGTCAGTCGTTCAGTGTTCTCAATGTGATGCATTGGTCTATCGCTGCTGATTTATATTATGAAGATGATACAAAAATCTGCTGGGAAATTGAGATATTGGCTGATCATTTTTCTCTTTAAGCTGACATAGATAATCTTCATAACAGGTCTGTACTAAACAAGATGACATTCCATCCCTCGAAATGTAATTAAATGGAGCTCTAGCTGTAACAAACCAAAGAAACATACTCCATGATCAACTATGAACAATCTTTCACTTCCAGTACAACTTCACAATACTTGTATAGATTATCTTGCATTTCAGGTAGATCTAGAAGTCACAGTAAATCTGGCAATACTAGCCCCCAAGATTAGTAAGTTTTAATAATGTTCACCTTTCCACGCTGAGTGACGTCACAGATCTAAACCTCGATCTTTTTGTATCCTAACCTATAGCCCTAACCATATAATAACCCTAACCTAAATCCTTATCATTGAGCTTACAAATCCTGACCCTAACCCTGATCCACATTGACTCATAAAGCGCTAGCCGAGGACGTCATTGACATGATAATGAAGGCTCTCGAACTGTATAATACAGTTCGAGAGCCTTCATTATCTATGTCAATGACGTCCTCGGCTAGCGCTTTATGAGTCAATGTGGATTCATACGGGAGATTAGCCCCCAACTCCTGCACCGATGAATGAGCGTTTACTATTTTAACAGTTCACTTTAGTCGCGAAGCATCTCATTTTTAGAAGTTTAGACAAAATCCAATCCACTATCTTCTTGTAATGTCCAATGTGTTGAGTATCAGTAATTGTCTGTTTGCACAGCACTTTAACATGTTGAGTTGAATTAAAAGGTGCATGACTTTGAATGCAGCAGCAGCAAGCAGCATTTTTATAACCAGCAACCCTAAATTGCAAATTGTCACAACGGTTTATTTTTGATAACCAAGCATGTTGGAATCTAAAAGTATTAAACTTCGTTGTAACATAGGTCGAATATTATTGGGGTCAATGGGTATTCTGTTCAACAATTTGTGACATGAAATCGAATGGATTATGTGCCATCGCCCACACACCATATTGTGTGCAACTGCACAAGGCTAATCAACTTCTGAGTCGTGAGTAATTACAATGGTTACGGTGCATTTTGAGAATTCAAATTTAAATAACAAATGAGAATGCTCAGCATATATCATCATGCACAATGGAAAATAACGGCTAAATAGTTATATTCATAACAAGGATTCTCTCAATGCTGTCTTGTAGTTGTAGCAATCCTGCATTTCGTTGCGTTTTACCTTCAGTGTAAAAAGATGCGTTCTCTATTCTTTATTAATTCACTTTTAATTCGTGGCAGTATTCAATTACAAGCGTCCATTGTCTGTTCGGGAACTTAACTAAAGTACGACTCTTTAGTACAATGCCTACTTTAACTTAGATGATAACTAATTGTATTTCCGAAACAAATCTTTTTTAGGTGTTCTCAAAAAAGTACTCAAGTCTGAAATTCGTACATGATGAATGATCTTTGTCATTTTCGAAAACCCCTTCGGTTTAGTGGAGGCCGAGGACGTCAATTAAGTACGTATTTTAGTGCATTCTTTAACTTAAGTTCCACTTAAAGTTAAATGAAAATACATAAGATAAAGTTTTCTGACTAACTTTGAATCTTGAAATACTTTTCACCTTAAGTCTGTTTTTTTGGGTACGTGTCCCAAATAACTCTGGCTGAGTGACGTCACAGACCAAAACCTCAATCTTTTTGTATCTTTACCCTAACACCTAAGTCCTAAACCTAACACCTTAACCTAACCCTAACACCTTAACCTAGCCCAAACCACAATCCTAACCATTTTTATTATCCTTACTCTAAATCTAACAAATCCTGAGCCTAATCCTGAGCCTAATCCTGACCCGAGTGACATCATTGTCATAGATAATGAAGCTCCTCGTTTATATGGGACACTAGCCGTTTTTAATCAAGTTTGGGTCCGGAAATGACCCCCACATAGCATTACTCAAGTCTGAGGTTACTTCTCAAAAGTCAAAAACGTGTCGTCTTATTCTCTGGATACTAGAAAGTGTAAATGTAATTCGAGGAGGCATCTCACCATCACATGACCCATTCTCTCTCTTTCTCTCTGAACTCACTCTCAGTCGCAGGAAATTGATAACGCCCGTCTCTCATTACACAGTGCATTTCCTTTTCTCTTTGCCATTCGTACTGCTGTTTTTTGAGACAGAAAATAAATAGCTATTATGCTCTTTCCAGGCAGGTCTACACAGTGTATTCAAAATCCCCGTAGGCAGAAGGCACTGGTGTACCGTTCTATTCGTAATAAATTGTAACTGAGGCACTGTAGTGCCAAAATCCTCATTAATTATGCACAGTGCATAATAATTTACCACGGTAGAGCCGGTTTTCGCTCCATACAACAATCCAAGACATTTCCTTGTGTTTGAATAGAGTCCTAATTAAATAATCAATCGCCCGAGAAAAGGGGCTATTGCTCTCCTCCAAGTTGGCGACCCTGGGACCTGTCCCGCTCTGTTTCCATCCCTGGCAGAGGGAACTGAGCGGTCATTCATCTAACTTAACATCCATGTTGTTTAACAGTAACCTCCCGCGCAGCATGGGTTGCCAGGCTGTTATAGCGGGTGCTATCCGCGCCATCCTGTTCGGCCTGAACTTCTGCACTCTGCTGGCCGGGGGCGTGCTCCTGGGGTGCGGGGCCTACGTGAAGATCAGCATCAAGGACTTCATAGGGGACGTACAGGACGCTCAAGCTCTCAGTACTGTCGCGTGAGTAACACATCTCAAGGCAATTCTTACAGTAGAGGCTTCTATCAGAATATCTTAAATCCTTCTCCCTTTCTTGGTGATTCTCAATGGAACATAGCGTAAATAAAACACCATATATAATGTGATTACAGCGGAGATTGTGCCCTATGACCCCAAAGTGAGGACCCCCGCAGGTATTTCCTGATCGGGCTAGGCTGTGTGGTGGTCGTAATGTCACTGGTGGGGTGCTTGGGGGCCTGCCTGCAGAACCAGCACCTCCTCGCCTGCTACTTCATTCTCATGCTACTCCTGCTTCTACTAGAGATAGCCATAGGAATCCTTTCATACATAGGTAATACCCAGCTACCTTTCACACATTCACATCCTGCCATAGGTAACAGATACCTTAACCTTTCATACATTCACCTCATGATAGAGATAGCCATAGGTAACAGATACCTTAACCTTTCATACATTCACCTCCTGTATGGGTAACAGATACATTTCATACATTCACCTCATGCTCGAGATAGCCATAGGTAACCTTTCATACCTCCTACATACATTCACCTCATGCAAAGTGCGTAACAGTCTGCCATTGTGACTGCCAATTGTGACTCACTTCTGCACCTTCAAGTTAACATAATATGCATTTAGCTTACATATTCGTTCCCTTTTGAATCAAGTTTTAACTGTATTATAGTGGCTTATGCTCCACAGTTTACACCAGGGAGAATGAGAATTTTGTAGGATATTTCAGTATGAAAGCATCTCGAATACCATTGAACTGAAATCCCAGTACCTTCCTTATCAGTGAAACTTTCGGTCCAGGAATCCTGTACGCAATTAAGAAGAAGACGATCGAGGATGAAATAGAAGATTATGTCAAAGACGCAATTGAAGACGTAGGTTAAGGATGAAATATGAAATACCTTGTCTTGTCGATATATTATCATCAAAATGAAGGTTGATGAGAGCAATTCTAACAGAAAATGTTGGAACGTGTCCAGGCCATCCTGGACAAGTCCTACCCCGAACTCGTGTTTTAAAAAATACCAGGTGTGAACCATCCCTCCTCCCACCACCTCATACAATACAACATAGCAACCTCACAACGACATTTTCTTGAGCAGGGAGACTCGCAAAGTGAAGAAATGCAGCTGGTTTACCAAGTGCAATCAATGCTGCAATGTTGTGGCTACGATGGTCCATCGGATTACAGCATATTAGGCGTTCCTTCCAGCTGTTGCGAGGGTAAGTTCAAAGCCACGACTTTAGTCCAACAAGTGACTTGTACACCAAGTGACTGGTACACCAAGTGACTGGTACACCAAGTGACTAGAACACCAAGTGATTGGTATACAAAGTGACTGGTACACCAAGTGACTGGTACACCAAGTGACTGGTACACCAAGTGACTAGAACACCAAGTGATTGGTATACAAAGTGACTGGTTCACCAAGTGACTGGTACACCAAGTGACTGGTACACCAAGTGACTAGAACACCAAGTGATTGGTATACAAAGTGACTGGTACACCAAGTGACTGGTACACCAAGTGACTGTTACACCAAGTGAATAGAACACCAAGTGATTGGTATACAAAGTGACTGGTACACCAAGTGACTGGTACACTAAGTGACTTGATATACAGAGTGACTGGTACACCAAGTGACTAGAACACCAAGTAACTTATACAGCAAGTGAGTGAGATAAAAAGTGACTGATATACCAAGTGAAAGGTTAACTAAGACCTTAGTGACTGGTACACCAAGTGACTAGTACACCAAGTAACTTATACAGCAAGTGAGTGAGATAAAAAGTGACTGACATACCAAGTGAAAGGTTAACTAAGACCTAAGTGACTGGTATACCAAGTGATTGGTATACTAAGTGACTGATATAGTAATACCAATTGATTGATATAAGAAGTGACTGGAATTCCAAGCGACTGGACTACAAAGTGACTGTAATACAAAGTGAATGGAATACAAAGTGATTGTATGAAGTGATTGGTGGTATACCAGTTATTGTCGTACGATGTATGACCCGCTGACGCCAGCCGCGAAGCGGCTGGCTACAGCGCGGCGCTGATTCTCGAGAGGGTCTGTCAACGTCAGACAAACCAGTTACTGTGGACTGCCGACATGTCATAGCCATCCAATATTCAAGAGTATCTAGATAATTGATTACTTTTAGGTTTTACGGCTTCAAGACTACTACGTTTTATCATAATGTCTATCTTTCATTGTCTCAAAGCACTCTTAACTACTCGTGTCCAAAATAAGAAGCAACTTATATTACAGCCTACAGGAAATAAACTAATCTCAGTGTTTGATGGACAACTACAAGACAAATTATAAACAGAAGTATATTCTCCTACAGGCCAACCAGCAGTGTGTACGACTTTAACCGCCTACCAGACTGGCTGCAAGACAAAGATAGAGCAGTTCATTGATTGTAAGTTACTCTTTCACTGGCATCAATCCTTATTAAATCCTCGTCTAACCATTGTCACAGGCACTTAATCAATAACCATGGCTCATCATTCATCCATTTTAATAAAACTCTCGAATTTTGCAATGACTGCTCAGGAAGTATGTGCAGTGTGCACTGAATCCTAACAGTAACACATATCACTGCTCAGAGCCAGAGGAATTATGACTCCTACCGTTTCAGCTCAATCAGTGCTGGTTATCATTGTGGTGGCTGCTGTGATCCTGCTGGAAATAACGACAATGCTCGCTGCTTGCTACCTCAGACACAGGGAGCTCCAAGACATTGATCAAGTGATCAGCGACCCTCCGTACTCGATCTAGAACACGTGATGTGCACGTGTCCATGAGTCATGAGTGACAACTATTTGTAGTCAGAGAAATGAACAGTGTGGGCTATGGCGGCAGAATTGGCTAGATCTGGTTACTGAAAACAATGCCAGATGGTCTGATATTTCCCTGTCAATAAGAACGTTGTCTGTGAATGTGAAATAGTAAATGTAATCTAGCTGAAAAGTGAGATCTAGTCAGTAGATACCTAACTATTTCATAGGAGTAAGTTTTAATGTCGTCCTTTTTACATGGATTTGTTTAATGTTCAAGTGATTAAATGTGTTAAACTTCTTTAATAGAGTAATTATTGATTGTTTTGCTAAATAACACAACAATTTGATTCCAACACTTCGATGTTTATTTAAGTTTAAAAATAACAATGATTGTCGTATATAAAATACCATACTCTTTTAGAAGGCCCGATGTGCCTTTTAGGTTACAAGAAACCCAGCCACAGAAACCGAAACCTTCTATCTTCACTTATTCAACGCATCACACTTTTTACCGCATCAAAAATTCCAATACATTGCACAATCGGCACCGCTACGCAGTACTACTACTTCGTTTGCAAATATTTGAACAACGTAATTCAAAGGATTTAAACAATTTTCAAATTCAATGTCGATTAGACGTATCGTTTATTGAAGGTGTATGATTATCTGAAGATAATAAGTCGATTATTTGACTTTTCCTCTTCAAATTTTCCGTGGGATATAAGGACACGTTCATAATACTAAAGTGGCCTTACGACGAAGTTTTTCTTTCTGTGATTTAACAATTATATTTAGAAATAGTGAAGGCTTAAATCGGACGAGGACGAAAATCAATGCTCAGCTCAGGGCGGTTTTCACGTCCGATTTTAGCATTTGCACTTGATTTTTCCGAACATTCCAGACGTCTCACAGAAAAAATAATAAGGTCGGATGGACTTCTAAACCAGATCCTGATCGTCTCCACCCCATTTCCTATCACAAAAATTCTAGGGTTTCGGCTCCATTCGTGGCAAACTACCTCTGTTTCATGATATTGTTATTACAGCTGTGTTATTTCAATAATCATAATGTAATTAACAAAATAGTTCTAAATGTGAAAATCAAAAGTTGTATTAAAAACGGAAATCATAACTCGAATAACTGTACAAAAATCAACAAATCTTCAATTCTTATAATTAATTAGTTCCAAAGGAACACTCAGATCATTAATTATCGGATAAGTCTGCAGTAAGGGGGGATCCAACGGCCGAAACTGGAAATTTTTCGTTAAACTGGCCAGATGGCCGCTTTTTTATATATTTTTGATGCACTGCCTTATAGGGGAGTGTCTTCTAGGAATACATCTAAGTTCAAATTTGAAGACACAACATTCGAATTTATGAAGATCTTGGGATAATAAATATATGATACAGTATTTTTTGTAGAGCAAGTGGGAGTGTGGCAACTGGCAAGGGCGTGGTTATTGGGTCAGGGTAAATAACAGAGAATGAAAGCCATGTTCAAACCTCCTACTTGCGGATAATTGATATGTTTGCCGTCGGTCCTCTCATGAAATTCAACCACTATGCCTCTGGAAAACACCAGGTATGAAATGATAAAACATTGTGAAATATTTAGCCGGGGACTGGGCCTACGATGTCCAACTCAATATCAAATTATCATTGCATAGGTAACGTAAATGGCCTTAAAAGAAAACTATGAATGCCGATAGTATGAACAAGAACAGATGGGGGCCCGGTAAGCTTAGTGAGCGTCCATAGAAAGATAAAAAGCGGCCATTTGGCCAAAATTGAAATTTTATAGGCAAATAGTCGATGGGGCAACTGTCGTTGGGAACTTTTTTTTAATTATCGATAATTATCGCAAAAAAAGCGGTAAATACCGCTTTGTTGGAAAAAGACCGTTAATAAAACGCTTACGAAGTGCTTTTTGAGGTCTCAGAAAAAAGCGCTAAATTACCGGTAATTACCGCTTTTCACTGACATTGCAAAGAAAAAGCGCTTTTCAACGTTAATTATCGATAATAAGGGACATTAGCGTTAAGTTATCGCTTTTCGCTTCAGAATACCGGTTATAATCGCTCACTGAGCGGTTTTTTCCCTACCGTTAATGAAGCGCTTATAATCGATAATTATCGCTAACGGAAGCGATTATAAGCGATAATTAATGGCCTTTTTTCTTTGATTTTGGCCGAAATAAAAGCGCTGGGTAAGCGATTATTACCGGTAATTTGAATGTGTCGAAAATACCGGTAATCCAGCGGTATTAGCGCTTATTAACGGTTAATTAACGGTGGTCAAAAAAAGCGCTTTTTTCGTTAATAAAGCGATATTAGCGCTTATTATCGCTTACAAATCGATAATTAGCGCTTTTGGCCGTTTATTATCGCTAATGCCGGTAATTAACGGTAATTAACGATAATTATCGACAATTAACGCTTACTTATGCGTGGGATATTTCCGTTAATTACCGCTTATTATCGCTTCCTGGATCCACCCGCCCTGATGCCTGCTGCCCGCTCTCGTTAACGGTAATAAGCGCTATTAACGCTTATTAACGCGTATTATCGTTAATTACCGCTATTATCGGTAATTAACGGTAATTATCGACAATTAACGCTTGCTTATTCTGGGGGATATTTCCGTTAATTACCGCTTATTATCGCTTCCTTGATCCACCCGCCCTGATGTCTGCTGCCGTTGACGGTAGTAGTCGCTACTACAGTAAGCGCTTATTAACGCTTATTATCGCCCTGACGCCTTTCAGACTAAGTATTTTAAAGATGGGAGCCTCAAAAAATCACTTAATTGGCCGGGAAAATTCATTTTTTTGAGATAAAGCAAAATCCTTTTGAGAGAAGTTAGATGGTCAGGTAAACTAAAATTCCTCCAAGTTTGGTGATCGGGGCATTTTCCTAGCCCGTACAATAGTCAAAAACTTCGTTTTTTGCTGAAAACTTAAATGCCGATTTTTTAGTCATCTCAGTTATGGCTCATATTCGGGTAATTTTCATATTTTTATATACCTTACACGACTACATATGCTACAAGATGGCACCAGCTGAAAAACTTTTTTCTGTGTCCTCTTAACCCTTGCCCTAGCTAAACCTAGCCCTAGCTAACCATGTCCCAAGCTGATCCGGCTAAATCCTATTTATGCAAACCGCGCCGATGAATCAAAACAATCCTATAGGTTTGGGTTAGGGTTAGGGGGTTTTGGGTTAGGGTTAGCGTTTGGGTTAGTTTGGGTTAGGGTTTTGGGTTAGAGTTTGGGTTAGGGTTTGGGTTAGGGTTTGGGTTTGGGTTAGGGTTTGGGTTAGGTTTGGGTTAGGGTTTGGGTTAGGGTTTGGGTTAGGTTTTTGGGTTTTAGTTTGGGTTTGGGGGTTAGGGTTGGGGTTTAAGTTTGGGGGTTTGTTAGGTTGCTAGGGGGTTTGGGTTAGGGTTTACTAGGTTTGGGAGGGCTTTAGGTTAGGGTTTGGTTAGGGTTTGGGCGCCGAAAAAAAGGTTAGGGTTTGGGTTTGCTTTTGGGTCAACATCGGTTTGGTCCAGGGTTTAACCCAAACACTGATTTGGGTAACCCTAACCCCTTTGGGTTAGGACAAAAACCCAAGTTTAACCCAGGCAAACTTTAGTTAGGACTGTTTTGGCGCCTATAGGCGCCAAAAACGAACACAGACGGCCGATTGGCGCCTATAGGCGCCGATGCTTAGGACATCATGAGGACAAAAACCAGTATCGGCGCCTATAGGCGCATGTAGGCGGTCGCGGCGCCGATTGGCAGTCTTATCCAGCCTATAGGCGCCAATTCATCACTTGCCAGCTATAGGCGCCTATAACCCAATTTCTTTTTTTTTGCTCCATTTTAGCTCCATAATATATTTTCAGTTTTCTTTTCTCAAACACAAGAATATACTTCAACCAATTTATATACTTTTACTCCTCCAGAGCCGATCAGGCAGAAACCGATCAGGCGGAAACCGATCAGGCGGAAACCGATCAGGCGGAAACCGATCAGGCGGAAACCGATCAGGCGGAAACCGATCAGGCGGAAACCGATCAGGCGGAAACCGATCAGGCGGAAACCGATCAGGCGGAAACCGATCAGGCGGAAAACGATCAGGCGGAAACCGATCAGGCGGAAACCGATCAGGCGGAAAACGATCAGGCGGAAACCCATCAGGCGGAAACCGATCAGGCGGAAACCGATCAGGCGGAAACCGATCAGGCGGAAACCGATCAGGAGGAAACCGATCAGGCGGAAACCGATCTGGCGGAAACCGATCAGGCGGAAACCGAAACCGATCAGGCGGAAACCGATCAGGCGGAAACCGATCAGGCGGAAACTGATCAGGCGGAAACCGATCAGGCGGAAACCGATCAGGGGAAAACCGATCAGGCGGAAACCGATCAGGTTAGCTAGGGGTAGAGAAAGCAATGGTTCGTTTGAGCTAGGGCTAGGGTTAGCTAAAGCTAGTGTTAGTTAGGGCTAGGGTCAGCTAGGATTAGTGGTAGCTAGGGCTAGGGTTAGTTAGGACTTGGGTTAGCTAAGGCTAGGGTTAGCTAGGGAAAGGGTTAGCTAAGGCTAAGGTTAGCTAGGGCTAGGGTTAGCTTGGGCTAGTGTTAGCTAGGGCTAGTGTTAGGTAGCGCTAGGGTCAGCTAGGGCTAGTTGTAGCTAGGGCTAGGGTTAGTTAGGGCTTGGGTTTATATAAGGCTAAGGTAAGCTAGGGATAGGGTAAGCTCGGGCTGGGGTTAGCTAGGGCTAGGTTAAGCTGAAGCTAGAGTTACCTAGGGCAATGATTAGGGTTAGGGTTAGGGCTAGTGGTAGCTAGGGCTATGATAGCTAGGGTTAGTGTTAGCTAGGGCTAGGGTTAGCTAGGGCTAGTGTCAGCTAGGGCTAGGGTTAGCTAGGACTTGGGTTAGCTAGGGCTAGGGTTAGCTAGGGCCTAGGGGTAAATTAAGCTAGGGCTCGTGTTAGCTGGGGCTAGTGTTAGCTAGGGCTAGGGTCAGCACTCAGCTAGGGCTAGTGGCAGCTAGGGCTAGGCTTGCTAGCGCTAGTGTTAGCTAGGGCTACTGTCAGCTAGGGCTAGGGTTACATAGGACTTGGGTTGGCTAGGGCTAGGGTTAGCTAGGGGTAGGGTTAGCTAGGGTTGCTGGTTAGGGTTGGGGTTGGGTCTAGGGTTTGGTAGGGTTGGGGTCAGGTTAAGCTAGGGCTAGTGTTAGCTGGGGCTAGTGTTAGCTAGGGCTAGCGTTAGCATGGGCTAGTGTTAGCTAGGGCTAGGGTCAGCACTCAGCAAGGGCTAGTGGCAGCTAGGGCTAGGCTTCGCTAGCGCTAGTGTTAGCTAGGGCTAGTGTTAGCTAGGGCTAGTGTCAGCTAGGGCTAGGGTAACATAGGACTTGGGTTAGCTACTCTTAGCTAGGGCTAGGGTTAGCTAGGGGTAGGGTTAGCTAGGGTTAGTGTTAGCTAGGGCAATGCTTAGGGTTAGGGTTAGGGCTAGGGTAAGCTAGGGCTGGGGTAAGCTGGGGCTAGGGTAACATAGGACTTTGGTTAGCTAGGGCTAGGGTTAGCTAGGGCTAGGGTTAGCTAGGGTTAGTGTTAGCTAGGGCAATGCTTAGGGTTAGGGTTAGGGCTAGGGTAAGCTAGGGCTGGGTAATAAAGGTTAATAAAGGTTAGGGTTAGCTAGGGCTATTGGTAGCTAGGGCTAGGGTTTGTTAGGGATAGGGTTAGCTAGGGTTACTAATTAGTGTTAGCTAGGGCAATGGTTAGGGTTAGGGTTAGGGCTAGGGTAAGCTGGGGCTAGAGTTAATAAAGGTTAGTGTTTGGGGCAGTAGCTAGGGGCTGGGGGCTAGGGATAGGGTTAGCTAGGGCTAGTGTTAGCTAGGGCTAGGGTCAGCTAGGGCTAGGGGGCCCTCCAGAAATGAGCTCATCAAAAATCGGCCTTTTTCGAACATTCATACATACTACCTCATCAATACCTCATCTTTTGGATAAGATACATACATACCCCAACCTCATCTCATCATTTCAAGATTTTTGTTGCGTCAATCAGGCAATATGAAAGGTTGAAGTACTACTGCACTACTGCAAGTACTGCACTACTGCAAGTACTGCAATTTAAGTTGGATCATCTTAATTCTAACTAACTAGGTCCAACATTGGTCCAATTTTCCAATGAGTGGTTTATGTCAACATTTTGCCTCTAAGTGATGACTGATGAGCTCATCATTTCGAAAACATACATACATACCCAAGTGATGAGCTCATTTCTGGATGGCCCCTAGTGGTAGTTAGGGCTAGGGTTAGCTAGGACTTGGATTAGCTAGGGTTAGGGTTAGCTAGAGCTAAGGTTAGCTTCAGCAAGGTTTAATAAGGGTAAGGATTAGCTAGGGCTAGGGACTAGGGTTAGCTAGGGCTAGGGTTAGCTAAGGCTAGGGTTAGCTTGGGCAAGGGTTAATAAGGGTTAGTGTTAGCTAGGGCTAGGGTCAGCTAGGGCTAATGGTAGCTAGGGCTAGGGTCAGTTAGGACTTGGGTTAGCTATGGCTAGGGTTAGCTAGGGAAAGGGCAAGCTAGGGCTAGGGCTAGTGTTAGCTAGGGCTAGTGTTAGCTAAGGCTAGTGTTAGCTAGGGCTAGGGTCAGCAAGAGTTAGGGTTAGCTAGGGTTAGGATTACTGGATTAGCTTGGGCAAGGGTTAATAAGGGCTAGGGTTAGCTAGGGCTATTGGTAGCTAGGGCTAGGGTTAGCTAGGGATAGGGTTAGCTAGGGCTAGTGTTAGCTAGGGCTAGTGTTAGCTAGGGCTAGGGTCAGCTAGGGCTAGAGGTAGCTAGGGCTAGGGTTAGATAGGACTTGGATTAGCTAGGGTTAGGGTTAGCTAGAGCTAAGGTTAGCTTCAGCAAGGGTTAATAAGGATAAGGATTAGCTAGGGCTAGTGTTAGCTAGGGATAGCGTTAGCTAGGCTAGGGTTAGAAGAAGCTAGGGTTAGCTTGGGCAAGGGTTAATAAGGGTTAGTGTTAGCTAGGGCTGGGGGTCAGCTAGGGGCTAATGGTAGCTAGGGCTAGGGTCAGTTAGGACTTGGGTTAGCTAAGGCTAGGGTTAGCTAGGGAAAGGGCAAGCTAGGTCTAGGGTTAGCTAGGGCTAGTGTTAGCTAGGGTCAGCAAGAGTTAGGGTTAGCTAGGGTTAGGATTACTGGATTAGCTAGGGCAAGGGTTAATAAGGGCTAGGGTTAGCTAGGGTTATTGGTAGCTAGGGCTAGGGTTAGCTAGGGATAGGGTTAGCTAGGGCTAGTATTAGCTAGGGCTAGTGTTAGCTTGGGCTAGGGTCAGCTAGAGATAGGGTTAGATAGGACTTGGATTAGCTAGGGTTAGGGTTAGCTCTAGAGCTAAGGTTAGCTTCAGCAAGGGTTAATAAGGGTAAGGATTAGCTAGGGCTAGTGTTAGCTAGGGATAGGGTTAGCTAGGGCTAGGGTTAGCTAGGGCTAGGGTTAGCTAGGGTTAGCTAGGGCTAGGGTTAGCTTGGGCAAGGGTTAATAAGGGTTAGTGTTAGCTAGGGCTAGGGTCAGCTAGGGCTAATGGTAGCTAGGGCTAGCGTCAGTTACGACTTGGGTTAGCTAAGGCTAGGGTTAGCTAGGGATAGGGCAAGCTAGGGCTAGGGTTAGCTAGGGCTTGTGTTAGCTAGGGCTAGGGTTCGCAAGAGTTAGGGTTAGCTAGGGTTAGGATTAATGGATTAGCTAGGGCAAGGGTGAATAAGGGCTAGGGTTAGCTAGGGCTAGGTTTGCTAGGGTTAGCTAGGGCTAAGGAAGGTCAGGGCTCGAGTAAGCTGGGGTTATTGATCAATAGTCAGGGATGAATTGGTCGAATATCTAAATCCGTTGGCTTTGAATGTTAAAAGCGATTTAGCAACTGGATATGTTATTTAAGACCCTAAGGAAGCTAACTTGACTTGTCGTCAATTTTGTATCAGCCGACCACACCCTTTTTGACCACCCATTTTGCGCGTAGGAAAATAGCCATAACTTCGGTTCTTTTAGGAGTTGAGAGCAAACGTTCCACCTTAAAATGACCGCAATGGCCACATTATGCCAGGCGGATGATGGTTCCAAAGCCCTAGGACCTTCCGTTTTCGAGTTACAGCCCAAAAACTGATTTTCCATCACTCGCTAGGCAGCGCCTTGTGAAAAATGTAACTTTGGTTCCTTTTCGAGTTAAGAGCAAACGAACCACCTTAAAATGATCGCAATCAGCACATTATAGGGGGTAGGTAATAGTACTGAAGCCTTGGGATCTTCTGTTTTGGATTAAATTCTCAATAAAAAATTTAAATTATGTAATTTGCGGATTGGGATGTTTAATATAAGTCGCATGATAAATTTATTTTAAACCGAGGTTTCTTGAAATTTTGATCTAGACACTTTTGCGACAAGATAAACTGCTCTTTAAGGGAGTCTTTAAATAAGCTTCAAGGTATAACACACCTCAATCAACTCGTAGCATACCCCTATCTACTCTTAGCATACCCCTTTCAACTCGTTGCATACCACTATCCACACATAGCATACCCCTGTCAACTCATAGCATACCCCCATCAACTCATAACATACCCCAATCCACTCATAACCCACCCCTCTGCACCTATAAGCCATCCCTCTCAACTCATACCATACATCTATCAACTCATAACACACCCCTATCACCTCATAACACACCCTATCAACACTTAACATACCCCTCTCAACTCATAACACACCCCAGTCAACTAATAACATACCCCAATCAACTCATAACATACCCCAATCAACTCATAACATACACCTATCAACTCATAACATACCCATATCAACTCAAAACATACCCCAATCAACTCTTAACACACCCCAGTCAACTCATAACATGCCCTAATCAACTCATAACTTACCCCAATCAACTCATAACATACCCCTATCACCTCATATCACACCCCTATCAACTCCTAACATACCCTATCAACTCGTAGCATACCCCTCTCAACTCATAACACCCCCAGTCAACTCATAACATACTAACATACCCCAATCATCACATTACATACCCCAATCATCTCATAACACCCCTATCAACTCTAAGCATACCCCTCTCAACTCATACCCCTCTCAACTCATAACATGCCCCTATAAACTCATAACACCCCTATCAACTCTTAGCATACCCCTCTCAACTCATAGCACACCCCAGTCAACTCATAAAATACCCCAATCAACTCATAACATACCCCTATCAACTCGTAGCAAACCCCTCTCAACTCATAACATGCCCCTATCGACTCATAACAATTTTTGATAGATAGATAGTTGACTGGGGTCTGTTATATGTTGATAGGGGTATGTTATTGGTTGATAGGGGTAGGTAATGAGTTGATTGGGGTATGATATGAGTTGACTGGTGTGTGTTATGAGTTGAGAGGGGTATGCTTAGAGTTGATGGGGGTGTTATGAGTTGATAGGGGCATGTTTTGAGTTGAGAGGGGTATGCTACGAGTTGATAGGGGTGTGTTATGAGTTGATAGGGGTGTACTATGAGTTGATAGGCTATGCTACGAGTTGATAGGGATGTGTAAAGAGTTGATCGGGGTATGTTAAGAGTTGATTGGGGTATGTTATGAGTTGATTGGGGTATGTTATGAGTTGATAGGGGTGTGTTATGAGTTGAGAGGGGTATGCTAAGAGTTAATAGGGGTATGTTATGAGTTGATTGGGGTATGTAATGAGTTGGCTGGGGTGTGCTATGAGTTGAGAGGGGTATGCTTAGAGTTGATAGGGGTGTTATGAGTTGAGAGGGGTGTGTAAAGAGTTGATTGGGCCTGTTATGAGTTTATTGGGGTGTGTTTTGAGTTGATATGGGTATGTTATGAGTTGATAGGTGTATGTTATGAGTTGATTGGGGTATGTTATGAGTTGATTGGGGTATGTTATGAGTTGATTGGGGTATGTTATTATTTGACTGGGGTGTGTTAAGAGTTGATTGGGGTTTGTTATGAGTTGACTTGGGTGTGTTATGAGTTGAGAGGGGTATGTTAAGTGTTGATAGGGCGTGTTGTGAGTTGATAGGGGTGTGTTATGAGTTGATAGGTGTATGGTATGAGTTGAGAGGGATGGCTTATAGGTGCAGAGGGGTGGGTTATTAGTGGATTGGGGTATGTTATGAGTTGATGGGGGTATGCTACGATTTGATACTTCCGTAGGGGTGTGTTATGAGTTGACAGGGGTATGCTATGAGTGGATAGTGGTATGCAACGAGTTGAAAGGGGTATGCTAGGTGCGTTATGCCTTGAAGCTTATTTAAAGACTCCCTTAAAGAGCAGTTTATCTTGTCACAAAAGTGTCCATCAAAATTTCAAGAAACCTCGGTTTAAAATAAATTTATCATGCGACTTATATCAAACATCCCAATCCGCAAATAACATAATTAAAATTTTTTATTGAGAAATTAATCCAAAACAGAAGATCCCAAGGCTTCAGTACTATTACCTACCCCTATAATGTGCTGATTGCGATCATTTTAAGGTGGTTCGTTTGCTCCCAACTCGAAAAGGAACCAAAGTTACGTTTTTCACAAGGCGCTGCCTCGCGAGTGATGGAAAATCAGTTTTTGGGCTGTAACTCGAAAACGGGAGGTCCTAGGGCTTTGGAACCATCATCCGCCTGGCATAATGTGGCCATTGCGGTCATTTTAAGGTGGAACGTTTGCTCTCAACTCCTAAAAGAACCGAAGTTATGGCTATTTTCCTACGCGCAAAATGGGCGTGGTCAAAAAAGGGTGTGGTCGGCTGATACAAAATTGACGACAAGTCAAGTTAGCTTCCTTAGGGTCTTAAATAACATATCCAGTTGCTAAATCGCTTTTAACATTCAAAGCCAACGGATTTCCATTTCACCCCTGACTACAATTATTAACTAAGGCTTAATAAGGCTTAATAAGCGTTAATTAAAGCTTAAGACGTAACAGCGATTATTACCGGTAGCTGGCGGCAGCCATGGTCAGGGCTCGGTGGCAGGTGGATCCAGGAAGCGATAATTAACGGAAATATCCCCCAGAATAAGCAAGCGTTAATTGTCGATAATTACCGTTAATTACCGATAATAGCGGTAATTAACGATAATACGCGTTAATAAGCGCTAATAAGCGTTAATAGCGCTTATTACCGTTAACGAGCGGGCAGCAGGCATCAGGGCGGGTGGATCCAGGAAGCGATAATAAGCGGTAATTAACGGAAATATCCCAAGCATAAGTAAGCGTTAATTGTCGATAATTATCGTTAATTACCGTTAATTACCGGCATTAGCGATAATAAACGGCCAAAAGCGCTAATTATCGATTTGTAAGCGATAATAAGCGCTAATATCGCTTTATTAACGAAAAAAGCGCTTTTTTTGACCACCGTTAATTAACCGTTAATAAGCGCTAATACCGCTGGATTACCGGTATTTTCGACACATTCAAATTACCGGTAATAATTGCTTACCCAGCGCTTTTTATTTCGGCCAAAATCAAAGAAAAAAAGGCCATTAATTATCGCTTATAATCGCTTCCGTTAGCGATAATTATCGATTATAAGCGCTTCATTAACGGTAGGGAAAAAACCGCTCAGTGAGCGATTATAACCGGTATTCTGAAGCGAAAAGCGATAACTTAACGCTAATGTCCCTTATTATCGATAATTAACGTTGAAAAAGCGCTTTTTCTTTGCAATGTCAGTGGAAAGCGGTAATTACCGGTAATTTAGCGCTTTTTCTGGGACCTCAAAAGCACTTCGTAAGCGTTTTATTAACGGTCTTTTTTCCAACAAAGCGGTATTTACCGCTTTTTTTGCGATAATTATCGATAATTAAAAAAAAGTTCCCAACGACAGTTGCCGTCGATGGCCGTTGAACCCTCCCTTACTCCCTAGTAAATCAATGATTTGATCTACTAATAGTACAACTACTTATAGAATTACACTGAGATGATTAGTCAAGGCTGGTATTGCCAAAAATACCTCAACATGATATTATCAAAAAATTAATCCCGGGGTTTATAAGCCTAGTCATGAAGCCTATCTTCTAAGACTGATTAGTGATAATACTTAGGTTCAGGAAAGTTGAGGCAGACCAAACAAAACTTTCCTAAAATTACTCTATCAAAAACCTAAAACATCATTCCATTATGGGTGAGTTGATTGCTAAATGGCATTAGGCTTTGAGCCTGAAGCACCCATCACAACTATTAAACATCTTTTGGATAATATCACCTTATCATAACCACGTCAACCATTCTCGAGGAAGAATCCCAGAATGTCTATTTTCCAACATAAATAGAAGGTTTACCTCTCTATATTTTGATCCAGTGCGCGGGCATCTCCCTGGGTCCCCTGGGTGTTCCGGTCCGTTTACCAAACTCAGCCACATATTGCATTTCTGGGAGCTCGAGATACAGGGAGGGAGTAGGACTACTGCTGCCTGCAAAAGAGGGAATTAGTGGTTTAGGGAGTGGGACTACTGCTGCCTGCATAAGAGGGAATTAATGGTTTAGGGAGTAGGAATACTGACTGCAAAAGAGGGAATTAGTGGTTTAGGGAGTAGGACTACTGCTGCCTGCAGAAGAGGGAATTAGTGGTTTAGGGAGTAGGTCAACAGACTGCTGCCTGCAGAAGAGGGAATTAGCGGTTAAAGGAGTGGGACAACTGCTGCCTGTAGAAGAGGGAATTAGTGGTTTAGGGAGTGGGACTACTGCTGCCTGTAGAAGAGGGAATTAGTGGTTTAGGGAGTAGGACTACTGCTGTCTGCAGAAGAGGGAATAAGTGGTTTAGGGAGTCGGACAAAAGACTGCTGCCTGTAGAAGAGGGAATTAGTGGTTTAGGAAGTAGGGAGTAGGACAACAGACAGCTGCTAAAAGAAGAGGGAATTAGTGGTTTAGGGAGTAGGACTGCTGCTGCCTGCAAAAGAGGGAATTAGTGGTTTAGGGAGTAGGACTACTGCTGCCTGCAGAAGTGAGAATTAGTAGTTTAGGGGGTGGGACTACCGCTGCCTGCAGAAGGGTAATTAGTGGTTTAGGGAGTAGGACTGCTGCTGACTGCAGAAGAGGGAATTAGTGGTTTAGGGAGTGGGACTACTGCTGCCTGCATAAGAGGGAATTAATGGTTTAGGGAGTAGGAATACTGACTGCAAAAGAGGGAATTAGTGGTTTAGGGAGTAGGACTGCTGCTGCCTGCAGAAGTGAGAATTAGTGGTTTAGGGAGTGGGACTACTGCTGCCTGCAGAAGGGGGAATTAGTAGTTTAGGGGGTGGGACTACTGCTGCCTGCAGAAGAGGGAATTAGTGGTTTAGGAGGTGGTACTGCTACTGCCTGCAGAAGTGAGAATTAGTAGTTTAGGGAGTAGGACTGCTGCTGCCAGCAGAAGTGAGAATTAGTGGTTTAGGGAGTGGGACTACTGCTGCCTGCAGAAGGGGGAATTAGTGGTTTAGGGAGCAGGACTTCTGCTGCCTGCAGAAGTGAGAATTAGGGGTTTAGGGAGTAGGACTACTGCTGCCTGCAGAAGAGGGAATTAGTGGTTTAGGGAGTAGGACTACTGCTGCCTGCAGAAGTGAGAATTAGTGGTTTAGGCAGTGGGACTAATGCTGCCTGCAGAAGAGGGAATGAGTGGTGGAGGGAGTAAGACTTCTGCTGCCTGCAGAAGTGAGAATTAGTGGTTTAGGCAGTGGGACTACTGCTGCCTGCAGAAGAGGGAATGAGTGGTGGAGGGAGTAAGACTTCTGCTGCCTGCAGAAGTGAGAATTAGGGGTTTAGGGAGCAGGACTTCTGCTGCCTGCAGAAGTGGGAATTAGTGGTTTAGGGAGTAGGACTACTGCTGCCTGCAGAAGAGGGAATTAGGGGTTTAGGGAGTGAGACTACTGCTGCCTGCAGTAAGGGGTAATAACGTCTCTTCTAAGTTGTAACTGTGTAATGGTGTAACATTGGGCATGTACCACACGTTGATACTTTGTTATAAAAAGAGAGATAAGAAGATATAGACTGTGTGTACCATGTTAGAAGTGTCATGTTTCATTGCTGAGTTTCATTGCTGTGCGTTTTACAGCGAACTTTAAAAATGGAAGTCTCGAAGAGTTGAAGTTTTAAAAAGCTTTAGAGAAAGAGGGAATTTTTTTAAAAATTTTTCAGCACTTTACGATCAAATCATAGGCTACTCCTCAGTGTTAAATTTGCACCAAAAGATTATGTTTTCACGTTAAAAATGTCAGATGTTGATTGGGTGTGTCCGAATCAGCTAATTTTACAACAGAATGTTTTATGTATATTTATTCCAAGCACCAAGTAGGTATACCGCAATGGGTACACTATGCATGCAGCCAGCTAAGTCAGCACAATATCCACTGCCAGCATATTGCCGATAACAGAGACGGAATTCACACAAGTTTTATAAGTGTTATAAAAGAAGCGCGGTTATTCAATTCTTGGAATCTTTGAGTCAACGTTAAATAAACAAAAACGATAAGCACCGAATCAAATAACTAACGAAACATGAAAAAGAAGGCTCACTTGTTAGGGAACGGGTTATGTTGGATGTCAGATGAGATTTGTTCTTGAAGGTGCTACTTGCTTCGTGAGCACTGTCAGAGATGTTCGCTAGAAGTCCCTGAGAAGAACGAACAGTAAAAACCAATTATAATGTGAAGGTTGAGCTAAGGGCTGCTCATATTTTGAGTTACATCGGGGCATCGGGATGTCAAATATCAGAAAAAATTTACGCCTTGATAAGGTACAGAATTAGAAATATGTTTTGATACCTTGATACCAAAACTCTTGGATTTCAGCCTCTTGCCAGGAATACCGAACTTTTTGCCATGGCTTGGTAAGGAGTTACTTTTGTCTTTTGACTTCCCGTCCTTCTCTATCGAATCAACTGAAGGGAGGTGTTTTGAAATTCTTCAAATCATACAAAAAATGTCTCTTATCACCGGAATGATGCCTAAAAAGTAACTCAATAACAGTTTTCGAATATAATAATATATATCATGTCTAATTAGGTGTGTATTTGTTACATTTAGGTTCTTAGATTTACACAGGGGCCGTGCCCAGGCCATTGTCCCTCCTAGCTGTGACCCCCAACTGAAAGAGTGTAGTACCATTTCAGAAAGAGGTCAAAAATCTTCCCCTTAAATGGCACCATTTCAGAAAAGGGTCGAGAGTCCTCACTCCTAAACTGAAATGGTGCCTTTTCATAAAAGGGCCGAGAATCCTCACCCAAAATGGTACCATTTCATGAAAATCCTCGAATTGGGCCCAAAATCCTCATCAAAATTTACGGACAGTTACCGGTCGGTTAACAGACGGCTACTGCCCATGGGTAACCACCCAGGCGCCCATGTTCAGTTACTGGTCACTAGAGCGTCACAAATGTTTCTCTTGACCCCCTAACCCCCTCTATTCAGTCAGCATTTGCAAACCATCTTCCCATTTGTATCATACTAACGTAATTAGATAATCAGATAAGAAAGCAAATTTCGATAGCAATCATTAGATGATGATGTAAAATATCTTTCCATTGACAAACATATACTATTCTAGTACTAGGTCGGGACACGTGCAGAGTAAAACGGTTCATTTATTAATGTTCCATTATCTTATCTTACAATAGCCGCGGGAAAGGGAAATCAGCATCAGTAAAGTTACTGTACTTCATGATATTGAAATCATATTTGAAGATTTCATACAACTTTTCTACCAGTTCGCTGTCTAGTTCAGGAAGCCACTTCATTGCATCAATAGTTGAACTCTGTGACTTGACATCACAGCCATCATACGATCCAGGCACCTCAA
Organism: Beroe forskalii; assembly: GCA_011033025.1. Classification (NCBI taxonomy): domain Eukaryota; kingdom Metazoa; phylum Ctenophora; class Nuda; order Beroida; family Beroidae; genus Beroe; species Beroe forskalii. The sequence continues at coordinate 400,502 of WFMF01000110.1, read as the reverse complement.
TGTCGGCCCCAATCCTATCACATATGAGATCCTTGTACTGTGCAGCATACTCCAGTGGCACCACTAAGTCGTATTGGGTGCTGCGGAGACACAAGAGGTACGATTGTGGGGCGTAGTGTCTGTCTACCTTCCCGTCATGTGCCACCAACCAGGTCACAAACTCCTTAAATGTGGGAATATTCTCATATTCTGGACCTACTCCGGCAGACCCATTCCGTGTTTCTTCTATTATTTGTCTCCGAATGGGAACGAAATGTTTGGAAGCATTTAATCTCACCAAGGTGTCTTTGTAGCCTGATACTATTCTTGTCCAAGGGTTTCTCATGATTACCAAGGTGACGTTCCCATTTAGGATCCCTGGATTCCGGCCTAATTTCAGACCATGCTTGAGTGATACTTCTCTTCGTAATATTCTCTGGTCCCTAAGTGCAGAGCCGGTATTTGGTTTCATCTCATCACCATTAGCGATTGAAAGGTACTTTTTCCAGTTTGTACTCCCACTTTTTGGAATGTTTGTAAGAATAGTGCTGATATTACTGAAATAGAAAGACTTCTGACAATGCTCCGTGTACGTCTTCTCCTGACGAGTTTCCTTGATTCGCGTCTGGATAGCTTTCTGCGTTTGATCGAGGTCAGCAAGACTGAGGACGAGAGACAGGTCAAGAGTTACTCTGTTCATTATTACTGGTTGTGTTGAGTTGTAGAAATACCAACTTAGCATTATAGCAGTGCAACAGCAGGTGAGCAACATGAACAACTTCCACTGAAACCTTAGGGACATCTTGTACTCGGCAACTGGTGATTTCCTTCTAGAAATACAGTTTGTAATGAAAATTATATACAGGGCATCATACAGGGCATCATAATATAATGATTTCCCGTTCCATGATCCTGTTCCAGATCGACTCAGTTCCCCTCCCGTTAAGATCAATCCTGTTACGATCTTGTTTCGGTTCAAAAACCTTTAAATCAAATCGCTAGTCCCCGTTCCCGATCTTGTTCGGTTCAGATCATGTTCCAAAATCTAAATCAGTTCTACGATCTGTTCACGATCTTGCCCGGGTTTCCCTGATCTGTTCAAATCCCGTTCTACGATCTTTCCAGATTTGTTCCCTTCCTGATCCTTTCCCAGATCTAAATCCCCTTCACGATCCTGTTAGATCCCAGTTCTGATCCTGTTTAGATCTTTTTTTTGATCCCGTTCCCCAAACTTAGTTCCACGATCCTGTTCAAAATTTCCCCCGTTCCCTATCTGTTCCAAAAATCTTCCCCGTTCGACCTTTCACGATCCTGTTAAGATCTAAATCGTTCCCCGTCCTGTTTCCCCGATTTAAAACAGTTCTACGTCCTGTTTCCGGGCTTTTTCGTTCCCCGTCTTTTTAGATCTACTCGGATTCGATCCTGTTCCCCAAAATCTTGTTTCATTCCCGATCCTGTTCCAAGATCTTGCGTTCATGATCCTGTTCCAATTTCTAGTTGTCTGTTCCAAAATATAAATCCCGTTCCGATCTTGTTGGTTTCCAGTCCTTTCCAAATCTAAATCGTTCCCGATCCTGTTCCACAGTCTTTTTGGTTCCTGTCTTTTAAAATTCATCCAGTTCCAGTCCCGTTCCCAAAATCTTTTTCCGTTCCAGGGTCTGTTCAAAATCTCTCCCGTTCCCGATCCCGTTCAAAATCTAAAACCCGTTGATCGTTCGGTTTAAAATCCCGTTCCAGATCAATGGGGTTTCCCCGATCTTTCCCCTCTTGTTCCCCGGGTTTTGTCTTTCCAAAATCTACATCATTCACGTCCCGTTCCAAAATTTGTTCCCTTCCCTGATTTTCCCAAACTTCATTTCCCCGATCCCGTTCCAGATCTAAATCCTGTTCCCATCTTGGTTCCAATTTCCCAAAAATCTAAATCAGTTCTGATCCTGTTCCCGTTTTTTGGTTTTTATGATCCTTTCCAAAATCTTTGTTCCGATCCCGTTCCATCTTGTTCCGGCTCAGGTCCCGTTCCAAAATCTAAATCATTCACATCCTGTTTACGATCTTGTTCTTCTTCCTGTTAAAAATCTAAAACCCCTTCTACGATCCCTCCCTCTTTTTGCTCCATGATCTTTTTAAAAATCAAAACTTTCCGTCTTGTTCCCGGGTTCATATCTTTTTCTAAAATCTAAATTATTCTACGATCTTTTTCAAATCTAAATCCATTCTGATCTTTTTCTAAAAATCAATTCAGTTCGTTCTTGTTCTTAAAAATAAAAATTAAATTATTTAAAAAAAGGAAAATTTTGGAAATAAGTTTGTTCATGAATAAATAAGGGGGGGTGAAAAAAAAGGGGGGAAAAAAATCTCAGCCCCGAGGGGAACCCAAAAAAGGAGCACTTCTCGAAAGACGCGCCTTCAAAAGAAGAGGACCTCTCAAAAAGGGACCACATCTCCAAAAAGGGGAAGAAGACCGCCTTTTCCCAAAAAAAGCCCCTTTGAAAGCGCCCTTCCTAAAAAACCCCCCTCTGAAGAGCCTCATTCTCTGAAGAAAAACCCCCACTCCAAGAAAACCCGAGCCAGAATAAAAACATAAATATTGATCTTCTCCCAAAATGTAAAAAATAATTTGTTTTCCCTAAAACTACAAAAAAGAATATAATATTTTCTTTTTAATTTTGGGACAAAACCTTTTTTGGGGCAGGGGGAGGGTTTTAAATTTGGTTAAAAAATTGCAGACGGCCTCAAAGGAATTTTTTATATGATATTCGTGCATACCTAGATATACAACTGTATTAAAATTTCATGGGGAAATTTTCCCCTTTTCCTAAAAAATTTCTTTACCCCCTTTTTTTTGGTTTTTTATTTAACTTTTTTGGAGACAATAAAAACGGAACTGCTTGAAGAACTGCAATTCCAGTGCTTTATAATTTTTGCCTCCAAGCTCTTAAAAAATATTTCTATAGTTGTCCTTCTACACATGAAGTGTAATCCACTCGTTAGAGCTAGAGCGGGTGAACATATTGCTTGAGAGGGTGAACATATTGCTTGATAGGGTGAACATATTGCTAGAGTGGGTGAACATATTGCTAATGCTAGCCTGTAACATGTAACTTAAACGTGGAGAAGCCACTAACATGGCGATACCTCGACACTAGATAAATAAACAAATGGGTCAGGTGGTTTCATCGTTCCGCATCGATCGAATAGATTGATCAAATGAAAAACGCACATAATACACTTTTACGATGACGTTCGCGCAAAACAGCAAGCGCGCGCAATTGTGTGCGTTATTCATTCATCAGTTCATTCGATCGACGCGGAACGATGCAGGTGCCTCAAGGTCATTGGTGTTCATAATCAGAGCAAAAAATTCCTGAGAACACGGCATTTCCGTGGTGTCTCGGCCTTCTGAAGCGTAGTGTACTACAGGAGTGTGAATGCCCCACTATGTTTTTCAAACCTGGCCCTATCCGCAAAAAACCCAAAGCGGCCTTTGGGAAAATTCTGCCAAAGTTCGGGAAAAACGGTTTTTCCTAAAATGGGAATTTTGTCCCCTACCCCGGGGTCTCCGGGTTTGGGGAAACCCCGGTTTTTTTTCTTCAAATAGTTTTTCCTTTTTAGGGGGGGCCGAGGAAAGGGGGTTAAAAGGGGATATGGTTATTCTCCCAAATTGCAGAAAATCTTTTTTGCCAAACCCCTTCCCAAAAAAAAAGCGCCGGGGCAAACAAAAAGGGCCCCATAATGGGCATAAGGATATGGGTATTAAGTATGGCAAGGGGTTTGACCCCGGGAAAAGAGGGAAACATTCTAAAATTTTTGATCGGCCGGGGATGTACGTTCGGCATCCACGTACACCAATTTTTGGTTTTAGACACCGATCTCAGAAGGGGCTGGGCTCCCGGTTGATGAATCACCGGTTGGTGAATAAATAAAACAGGTTTACCTGGGGGCACCTTGGCTTAACCTTCACTATTAGTAGAAAGCATATAAAATGTCTCAATGGGGGTGATAATTGCGCGTCACAATAATATAATGTACACCTAAATTTTCAAATCTTTGGGGGCGATAAGGAAACAAATTACATATGCTTCCTCTAGATCATGCCTTGAAATCGTTCCACTCTGAGAAAAATGGTTAATGGTAAGCGATGCACACTTTCGTTTCTGAAAATGGAAGGATGGAAATTGAAGCTTTCGGTCTCAGGGACCAACTCCATGAGAGAATCGTGAAGTCCAATTGCGATTGGAATGTTTGGCGGTATCCAATCGCCAATAATTGTGAATTTTTTATAAAATTTATCCGCATCCGTAAATGGCGGCTCGGAATAATTCTCATTTCTCAAAGTAGTGACACCCTCGTTAACATTTATCTCAGAAACTTACCGGTACGTTTAACAAAACTTACTCGTTGGCTTGAAACCACTTACTAGTTGGTTTGCTTTTCTTCTGGTTGGCTTGACACCCCTTAATGGGTTTGGGTTGAAACCCCTTCTGGTTTGGTTTTACACCCCTTACTGGTTTGGGTTGACTTCCCTTACTTGGGTTGGGTTGACCCGAACCCGGGTTTGGTTTTACACCACTTACTGGTTTCTTGGGGCCCCTTGGGGTTTCCTCCCAACCCGTTTTTGTTGTCCTTTGGGAATAACAAGCCCCCGAGGCCAATCTGGTTTCCATACTGTTTTTAAATCCCGTCATTTGGGGTGTCCTTTCTGAACCGCCGTTCTAAAGGGGGGAAATGAGAACCAATTACGGGGTTTAATCAATCTGTTAAACTTAAAAATAAATCATGTTTACTTCTGGAGGGAGCAATTTATTGATGTGAAATGGGGGCCTTTACCCAACACCCAGGGGGGGGGGTGTGGCAAACCTTTGGGGGCTTCAGATTTTCTAATTAAAAGTTCCCGAAACAGTGAGTTCGGTTCCCTGGTGAGAGGTTTTGATATTTCATTCAGAGATTTCTTCGGATCATAGTTCATACTTTTGACCTAAGGGAATGTGTTGTTGTGAGGATAAAAATGCAAACAAGCGACTCACCCACGATAACCCTGGCAGGGTTACTCAGAAGCTCGAACTTCGGTTCCTCCTTCTTCTCAACCTTCTTTTCCTCCCCAGACTTCTCATCTTTCTTGGTTTCTTTCTTATCGTCTTTCTTCTCTTCTGGTACCTCTTTGGGTTTGTCAGATTTCTCTTCTTCTGAGGTATGGGGAGTACGGTTCACAAGGCCACAAACTATGAGCGTATGGGGGGGGGGGGGTTAAATGATAACGGAAGTCGGCACATGTTTGTGAATGAAACATGAAGCTTACAAACCTTTCTTGCTCTCTGGGGTATCCACCTCCATAGGGGTGGTGGTAGCAGACTTCGACTTAGCCAGCTTCTTAGCTGTAGTGGACAGAATGGCAGTGGACACCTGGGAAGGGTTGCTTGAGAGGATCGAGAAGAGAGAATTCTGGGATTGAGAGAATTTCAAGGAAAACTTGGAATTCTGAGTATGAAACTCTTCTGGAAAAGTATAAAAGTTTAAAACAATCCTTATTAAATCTCCGCTAATTTAAGTCTAAAACACTCCAGGAATCCTCGTCTACCTTCTCCTTTTCTTTCTCCTTGGGAGGCTCTAGGATGGGTGGGTAGGCATAGGCGGAGGGCTTGGCACACGATCTGAACTGCATCTTAGGCATCTGAGAGGAGGGAGTGGTTTAATAAGAGTCTGGAACAATAGGAACTTCAAAGAATTCTAGAAGCAATAATAATCTTTGAATTTCCTTTTAGTTTTAGCTCCTTAGGTAAACTTTTTTCCTTCTGGAGAAGATGATCTGAGTGCTGCGCACTAAGTATGTGAGAAATCCACCTAGAAACTTGTTAAAATACCTTGAGATCCTTGTTGAGTCCGATGAGGTAGGTGGGTTGGAAGGAGAGGCACAGGAAGTGGGAGAGAGGGAACCAGAACCAGGTATGAGTGAAAACTGCGAGGAGGAAGAGATATGTGAGAAAGAAGAGAAGAGAAACTGTGAAACATAACTATACTCATAACTATGCATAACAGGTCATCATTTATCAGAATAGACGAAGAGTTACGAACATTCAATTGTAAATTGAACGTCGTGTTTGTGATATTTCATCGAATTCATCATCAGGCACATTTCTGAAAGTTAATTGTAGAACATCCGCAAAAATTCATGTTTGCCTAACTATAATTGATTAAATTAAATTATTAAAATTAATAATGCGATCTGCCACTACGAAATTTTACATATACATAACAAATACAAACAGAGCAAGGCCAGTAGAAAAAGAATGAGGTGAGTTCTGCCGTTCATGCTCGTCAACTGTCACTGCATCGACTTTTGTGCTCAGCGACTCTGGTCTGACTGTCATAGCGGGAAATTCTTTCAGTTGGTTTGATATGTTGTTCAAATAAGAATACGGTTGATTTCAGTTTATAAATGTCGTTCCATCACGATCCTGAAGCTTTATTTTGCTTAAATTTTTGCCAAACGGAAAGATCACAGTTCAAACTATTCAATTGATTTGCGCACTTCCAACCTTCGGTCCAGTTCCACTTGTCTTCATGTGCTCTTCAAACCGTGTTGAAGAGCACGACAAGTCTCACAATATAATGTTCACAACCATGAAGTGATCCTGTATACCAAATCATGTTTGAGGTGTTTTGGCTGTCTGTCTTTAAAACTGAACTTATGACATAATTTAGAATAACTGTTTGGTATACAGGATCACTTGTAGTTGTGGGCGACGGTATATTGGTGAGACTTGTCGTGCTCTTCGAACACGGTTTGAAGAACACATGAAGACAAGTGGAACTGGTATGACCGAAGTTGGAAAACACTTGGCGGCAAATCCAAGTTGCCAAATTACGTTTGAGAACTGTGATATACTAACGTTTGAAAGCAAAAATGTTTAAACGCAAAATTAAAGAAAGCTTATATATACAGGAATACGATGATGGAAACATTAATTAATGATAAACTGAAATCAAAATGTTATTCTTATTTAATTTACCAACATATCACATTCAACTGAAAGGCAGAATTTTCCCTTAAAGCTATTGACAAGGTCAAGACACAGAGTCACTGAGCAACAGAGTGTCGGTATGCAGTGACGTATTGACAAGCATAGGGGTTTGAGCGGGAACTCTCTCTCTCTACTAGCTCACATACGTCATTACGTCACTGTGTACTGTGTACAGTGCTCGTGCCTTGATTGACATTGCCAATTGCTGTGTATATTGTATAATGTATATTGTATTTCATATAATAGCAGACAGTAGATTGTCGTATTATATATTCAGTGCATTTTCTAATAAATTAATTTAATTCAATTATTTATAGATTTAGTTAAGATAAGAGCGTAGTGATATGAATATGTTGCGTGTCAGTTGTATGTTCTAAACCAATTAACTTCTCAGAATGTATGACTATGATGAATGATATATTCATTGAAATATCACAAGAACACGACGTTTTAATTGTTACAATTGAAGATGTTCGTAACCACTCTACTCGTCCTATTTCTGATTAAATTGACGAAGAAATCCCTATTCTACACACCATGTACTCAATCTAAAACATGCTTGAAATGCATTAGAGATAAAATCTCAAACCGCACCCCAAAATCACCCCTCTCCTCACCCCCACTCCTCTCGCCCCACCCCTATACTCGCCCCTACTCCTCACAACTCACCCAGCCCCCCAGGAGTCCCATTCCCCTTTTTACTCACCCAGGAGTCCGACCACAGAAGGGACGTTGGTGTGACCGTGCTGAGTTCTCATAGAAATAGTGCAGTTCCGTCCTCCTCCGTTAATTATACCCTGGTTCAATCGCGGTGGTGAGCATTGTGAATCGATGAATTGACATTAAAATTAGTTGTGACTAGCGTCTTTTTAGCTAACTTATCTGATTTTTTACCTAATTTACCTTAATCCTCTTCACCATATTGTACCTGAGCAAGTATAGCCCCGAACTTGACCATAACATCCTCATGCTTATCTCCCATTGTCTTCGTGAATAGGTCCTTGAAAGTCTTCAGCTTGGGACACAGGTGCTCGTTATGCTGAACTAGGATCATTGCTGAAGAAAGTAGAGAGTTTAAAGGAAGTTATAAGTGGTCAATTGGTGTAATGGTATTCAGTCTGGCTCGTGATCGAAAGATCCCGGGTTCGATTCCCTGACATTCCAACTGAAAGGAACCGTTAGGTAAGGATCATTGCTAGGGAGAGTCGAGAGTTTAGACGAGGTCAAAGTACATAAACTACGTAACAATACCCGATCATTGCTGAAGAAAGTAGAGCGCCCTGACGCACGTAGTTCACAGGGTCGTTGATCATGGGTTCCAGAATGTTCAGCGCTTCTTTCATCCCAGAGCCTGGGGAAATTGTGCTTTTCAGAAGTTTGCTGAACCCCCTGCTCCCTAGTGACCCCCTACTCCCTAGTGACCCCCTGGTGAGTAGTGACCCCCTAGTGACCCCCTGGTAAGTGGTGACCCCCTACTGACCCCCCTGGTGAGTGTTGACCCCCTAGTGACCCCCTGGTATAACAAACCTGCACAGCTGATCCCAAGTGCCAGGGCAGCTCCGTATCTCACGTGAGAGTTGTAGGACTCAGAGAGAAGGGACACAACATTAGGGCACTGCTCGGGAGCGTTGAAGAGGAGGAAGCCAATGGAGATGACGGCAGCGCGCCGCACGTCGTCGTTAACATCCGACACCTGCCCGGGGAAAATGTGTCACGGTCAATTCAATTAGTTAATTGATAATTCATTAATTAGTTCTAGTAGCCATTCTAAATCATCCCGAGATCTAGATTTATCTACCACAGTGCAGAAGCTCACCGACACGTGCAAATATCGTACCGCAACGTACCCCGACAAGGTTCAAAAGATCGCAATAATTTCCTCACCGCAACATGGAGGAGTTGTCGGATGGCCTTGTTGTTTCCGGTTCCTGCGTACGCCATTCCCACACAGTACATGCCGCACATGCGGAGTACGGGGTCCTTGTCAGCAGCCAGGGACTCGATGGTGGGGTCCGCTGCTTCAAGCTGCCCGTAACACACCAGAGCAATGCCTGAGGGGTGAGAGGGAGTTGAAGGGGGAGTGGGAGAGAGGGGAGGGAAAGTGAGAGCTGAGGGGTGGAGAGGAGAAGGGATAGATAGAGCCAGGGGTTGAGGGGAAGGGGCGAGAAAGGAAGAGAGTAGAGAGAAGCAGTCTAAAAACAGGCCCCATTAAATTTCCTGGACGATATGTTTCAGATCGTTCTTTTGATCCGTTTGACTTACCGAGGGCAAGGCCACGTAGAATCTTCTCGTGTTGCGTTTCGTGGGCGTAGGTTATCATGTCCGACATCGAGTCTTCGTCAAGTGAACCTGAAATATTAAATGACTGTTATTATAAGTCGAGAGAACCTGAAATATTGGGTGAATTTAGTCAGATCAATTGAAACAATGCTACTCCCTGAATATAGCCCCACTGAAGGATCTGCCCACTCACCCATCATCATGACGAGCCCCATTCCGAGCCCGGCAGCCTCCCCTGATGATGGCGTCATCCTGATACAGGTTGTTCTTCAGGTGCTCGTAGATCTCGGAGTTCTGGAGGTCATGGCCGTGAGCCTGAGCTCAGACACCCGCCAAATGCTTCACCGTCTGGGATAGGGGTTAGAGATATTAAGCTATGTCATCATGGGATTAAGATTAAAATCCAACGAAATCAGGAAATTGAAAACCAAGCATTGGCATGTAATTTGCATAGATAATACTTTTTGTTACACTTACATGCAGGTATATCTCTCGTTGAACGAGAAAGGTAAATTTACCAAATGCCATAGAATTAACTGATATATGTCACGCGACGCACCTCGTTAGTAGCGTTTTTCAGCTGTCCTGTCAGGTAAGGGATGATGGCTGCCCCGTGGTTGGCATGTATCATTCCCAGAGCGTACAGTGCGCCTCCTTCCTGGTACGGGACTTCCACCTTATTCCTGGATTATGGAAATGGGTGGTTCTTGATTGGTGGAAATGAAAGGGAGCTGCTGGGATTGGTAGGAGGGATTGGGGGAGCTCCTGATTGATAGAGGGGTTGGGGGAGCTCCTGATTGGATAGAGGGATTGAGTATTTTCACTTTGTGTCAAAACTAAGGCTGAGAATTGCAAATTTAAAGATTAAAGAGCTGGTGAAGCAAACATGCAAGTTGTAACACAGAGCGGTGACCGATTAAATACCTTAGGTAGGTAGGAAGACATAAGCTTGAGCGCATTAGTCTCGTGGCCCTGGTGAATAACTCCAATACTCGCTGTTGCCGTGAACTTAGCCCAATTCGTGGCCTTAGCCAACCAGTCCAAATTATCTCTGCGGGAGGAATCAATTCTTCACATCTCATGATGAAGAATCGAAAATATCGGAATATAAATGTTTACTAGGATATGTGTTTTGCAATATATTGAAATGTTGTATATTTCTGTACTAATGAGCTAATGCAAACCTAAAGTGTACCGACTCATAGCTTCACAAACACTCGAAACTACCGACATCAGCGAGCAAAAAATAGAGATTTGTATTTATGAAACATTTACAAAGGAAGAATATAAAAAGAACATACGGAACGGACGAAGCAGAAATGTAAAGCAACAAAAAGAAGCATTCTACAAGCACATAATAAAGCAAATTATATGGGAAATTATTCGATCATATAGTTATTAAAGAACTAGCTTGCTCATGATGCAGGAACGCATTACGCAATCTACACACAATACACTATTAGGGCTGGATTGTACAATCTTCGGCAGATGGGTACCTTGCATTCGGCGCCGATGAGCGCTGATCGGCGCCGAATGCAAGGTGCCCATCTCCACAATCTTCTATACCAACTCGTTATGTGATGTCGAACTAAGCGAGGCCCATAGAATAAGGAGCATCTCGTTAAGGTCAACACAACCAATAATCATAAAGCTAAACAATATAAACAATGCAGCAATACACCTATAGCAATAAACAGCAATAAACAGCAATAAACAGCAATAAACAATGCGCAGCAATACACGCTGCTGGCTAGAGCATCTCTCTCATAGCAAAGTGTACCCTGCAGATCTGTAAACGTGCAGACTGCAGACACATCGCATTGTACTATCTTACTATACCTACCTACTGTGTACAGAGAGCAACATCGGTGTAGGTATTCAAATGTATTATCAATACATTATAGTACATTGAAATACATTTAAATGTAAATGTACAATGTACATTTATACAATGTAATGGAAGGCAGCAAAAGGGTGGGTGAAAGACAGCAAATAAAAAGGGTAAAGACAGCAAAAGGGTGAAATGCACAAAAATAAGCTTTGCATACAAGAATACAAACATGAAACTTCGGCGTAGGTAATTCAAGTTGCAGGTTACAGCTACATAAAATGTACAAAGTGTACATGCTGCATTACCTACAAGCACAAAATAATAAAGTGAACGTCGCAAATGGATCACAAACTAAAACAGGACTTTTGGGGCGCGGGCCCCAGGGAAAGACCCGAATGGGGCTCTTTTCACTTCCTAGAATGGACCTATACAATGGAAACGCAGTTCACAACGTAAGAAACAAGTAAACAACACAAAGCTCTACACAGTACACATTACAGCCCCATATGATGCTACACTCACTGTAACGGCCCTGTGGGGCATTTACTCCATACACAGAGGAATGCTACCCTGCGGTCCACCAGTAGACTCCCTCCTTCGTCAACAGTTTAGCATGTTAATCCCTGATGATGACGTCATGTTCTAACGTCTGATTGTGTGCGGAGGGAGGGTCTATTATTTAATGTACTCCCACCGGACATGAGGGCTAATTATAGGCGCTCTCCCCTCATAGACCAATCAGCGGCCGGCATTCTCCTCACGGACCAATGGGCGGGCTACATTACATCGTGGGTTCAGACCAATCACCGGCCACGAATAGGTCACATGACCGTCTCTCCAGCCCCTACTCGTGTTTCAGAGAGGAGAAGTCACGTGTTGCTGTCATGGTGATGTCATGGTCACGTGTGTTGTCATGACAATGTGTGCGGGGCGTTTCAAGGGAACTACCATCAGTGATTGGAAGCACACACGTTATAATTCATCCAATTAGCGGTAGCCGTCTTGTGGGTTTATTTCACACTCCGAAGCTCGAACAATAGGCGATGTTGGAAGTGACATCATTGTCATGGATAAGGATGGGGATGAGACAGCTTCAATTCGTATATCGTTCACTGGAGACCTCTCTTAAAGTGAAAGGTTCCCCTAGGCGTGTCCTTGGGGCCTGTCCTCGACAGGTTGAGATGTGTGATGCTTGTTTGGGTGCAGGAAGCGGTGATGGGTCTGTCATCATGGTACATTAGCTCATTATTTCGTAACATATTGCTTTAATTGGTTATTACGTCACTCATCACCCTCATGATGGGACATGGGTACCACATTAATTTGTGAAGCGACTTTCAACCCCACCCGACAGTGTCTGGCCGACACCCCCAGTTTAATGTTTATCATTTGAAAGCATGGGTGTATGGTATGGCGATTCTGCAAATTCTGCGAATAAAATCGATTCTGCAAACTAAATCTGACTTTAAATCTGAGTTCAAATGTGAGTTTAAATCTGAGTTTGAGAACAAATCTGAGTTTAAGAACAAATATTAAATTTCAGTTATATGGACGACCTTCATTTCATAATTATGAAATGAAGGTCGTCCATATAACTGAAATTCAATATTTGTTCTTAAACTCAGATTTGTTCTCAAACTCATATTTAAACTCACATTTGAACTCAGATTTAAAGTCAGATTTAGTTTGCAGAATCGTGCGTAGAAAAAAAGGATTAGGGAAAAAGAGATTCATGTTCACAAATAAAAATAAGAAATAAAAACGCTGTAACATGAACAAATACAATTATGAATTAAGTTTTTATGAAAAGAGTAAAGACTCGAGGTTCCCACCGCGGACGCACCAAAAGTAAAAACCAAACAATAAACTCGACTAACTTTAGAGTCGAGCGTTTGTGTAAACTTTATATTGAATATGTTCATGACATAATAGTAGAATAAGCTTAACAAGCAAGATGCACAATTACACGCCATGTTCAATGCTCATGCTGCACGTGAATAGCTGGTGTGATGTCATTATTGGGCCACCTTGACTTGTGATGATGACGTCATCCGCAGAGTCGTTCAGTTGTGGGAAGCTGGCCCCTTGAGAAGGTGTTTGGAGCGTTAGGTACATGTCTGGTGGCAAGCAAGGGCACAACACCACACCCTTAACGTGTTGAAGCATGGAGAGGGTGAGAAACGGAATTGAGAAACAGTATCAGGAAAATAAGGAAGGATTAATTTAAATTAAGGACGCAGAATTTTGACAATTTTGCACATGCAACTTCTTTCTGGCCCCTCCCTCCGTCCAGTTCTACATTGAAAAATGAAAATCTGCCATGCGATGCCCTTGTAGTTGTTGAATGTACTGATTGCGTTCAATTGCAACTTTAACTGCAAGTGCAGTGTCCAACGAAGAGACGCGCGCGCGGCACTCCTCAAAAGAAGAGACGCGCGCGCACTCGGCCTCCAAAGAGACGCGAGCGCACTTCTCCAAAAGGGAGACGCGCACGCACTTCTCCAAAAGAGAGACGCGCGCGCACTTCTCCAAAAGAGAGACGCGCGCGCACTTTTCCAAAAGAGAGACGCGCGCGCACTTCTCCAAAAGAGAGACGCGCGCGCACTTCTCCAAAAGAGAGACGCGCGCGCACTTCTCCAAAAGAGAGACGCGCGCGCACTTCTCCAAAAGAGAGACGCGCGCGCACTTCTCCAAAAGAGGGACGCGCGCGCACTTCTCCAAAAGAGGGACGCGCGCGCACTTCTCCAAAAGAGGGACGCGCGCGCACTTCTCCAAAAGAGAGACGCGCGCACTTCTCCAAAAGAGAAACGCGCGTAGCGCACGCACTTCTCCAAAAGAGGGACGCGCGCGCTTACCCAAAGAAGAAACGCGCGCGCACTTTTCCAAAGAAGAGACGCGCGCGCTTCTCCAAAGAAGAGATTCGCGCGCACTTCTCCAAAGAAGAGATGCGCGCGTACTTCTCCAAAGAAGAGATGCGCGCGCACTTCTCCAAAGAAGAGATGCGCGTTTACTTCTCCAAAGAAGAGGTGCGCGCGCACTTCTCCAAAGAAGAGACGCGCGCGCATTTCTCCAAAGAAGAGGCGCGCGGGCACTTCTCCAAAGAAGAGACCCGCGCACTTCTCCAAAGAATAGACGCGCGCACTTCTCCAAAGAAGAGACGCGCGCGCACTTCTCCAAAGAAGAGACGCGCGCGCACTCCAAAGAAGAGACGCGCGCGCACTTCTCCAAAGAATAGACGCGCGCACATTTCTCCAAAGAAGAGACGCGCACGCACTTCTCCAAAGAAGAGACGCGCGCGCACTTCTCCAAAGAAGAGACGCGCGCGCACTTCTCCAAAGAAGAGACGCGCGAGCACTTCTTCAAAGAAGAGACGCACGAGTACGGAATAAAGGCATAAAATATTGCTCTTCATCACAAGATGTAAATAATATTAGATTTTCACATAACCAACTACAAATATGAATATAGTATTTTCATTTTCAGTGGTACAAGGTATTTTCATTGCGAGGGCGGGGTCTAATTTGGTTTAAAAAATTTGCAGACGGCTTCAAAGGACTTTTTTTATGATAATCATACCTAGATATACAACGGCTCTAAAATTTCATGGTGTTACGGTGGCCCTTCTTTTTCGTACAATTTCTTCACGCACACTTTTTCATATTATCATTAAAAGTTTTGTTTGAAGGCAATAAAAATGGAACTGCCTGGAGAACTGCAATTCCATTTTATTGCCTCCAGGCTCTTAAAAAATATTTCTATAGTTGTCCTTCTACACATGAAGTGTAATCCACTCGTTAGAGCTAGAGTGGGTGAACATATTGCTTGAGAGGGTGAACATATTGCTAGCCTGTAACATGTAACTAAAACGTGGAGAAGCCACTAACAACGCGATACCTCAGCAATAGATACGTTAACAAATGGGTCAAGATTAATGGTGTTTATAATCAAAGCAAATTAATTCCTGACAACACGGCATTTCCGTTGGTGTCTCGGCCTTTTGAGGCGTAGTACATTACGAGAGCGCGCGAATGTGCTTCACTATGTTTTGCATAGAAATTTCATTTGCGCGCCGCAAAAAAGCACTCATGCGCGTCTTGATAATGATAAACTACGCTTCAAAAGTTAGAGAAACCACGGCTTCACACCGTGCGAGGACACCCCGTCCACTACTCGGTGTACTCGAATGGTTCAGGAGGACTCGGTTCTTTCTCTTCAGTGGTTCCTTCGTCAGCAGTGACTGAGGGGAGAGGTTAAAGGAGAGGGATATGGTTAGTACTCCATTTTACGGAGCCGTATTTTGCGCGCGCCTCTTCAACAAAAAGCGCACGAGAGCAAACAAACACTAAACAGGGATACATAGCAAGTGATAAGGATATGGGTATTGGGCGTATGGCAAGTGTCGCGACGTCGAGAAATGAGAATCATTCTGAAATTTCCAAT
Organism: Beroe forskalii; assembly: GCA_011033025.1. Lineage (NCBI taxonomy): Eukaryota > Metazoa > Ctenophora > Nuda > Beroida > Beroidae > Beroe > Beroe forskalii. The sequence continues at coordinate 384,953 of WFMF01000110.1, read as the reverse complement.
CGCGCGGCGCCATGTACGTACGGTATCACGCACGTACACAAGACGGTTTTGTGGAAATTTCAGACACCGATCTCAGCGCTGCTGACACCTCAGTATCACCGGTTGAGTGACTGAGCTAAGACAGGTTACCCGGGAGGGGGGGGCACACACCTTAGCCTAACCTTCACTATTAGTAGAAAGCATATAAAATGTCATAATGGGAGGGGGGGGGTGATAATTGCGCGTCACAATAATAAAATGTACACCCAAATTTTTCAAATCTGTGGGGGGGGGGGCGTCAGGAAACAAATTATATATGTTTCCTCTAGATTATGCCTTGAAATCGTTCCACTCTGAGAAAAATGGTTAATAGTAAGTGATGCACACTTTCGTTTCTGAAAATGAAGGATGAACTTCGAAAACTTCGGTCTCAAGGGACCAACTCCATGAGAGAATCGTGAAGTCCAAATGCGATTGGAATGTTTGGCGGTATCCAATCGCCAATAATTGTAAATTTGTTGTATAATTGTTATGAAATTTATCCGCATCCGTAAATGGCGGCTCGGAATAATTCTCATTTCTCAAAGTAGCGACACCTGCGTTAACTGTTACATTTTCTCAAAAACTTACCAGTACTTTTAACAAAACTTGACACCACTTACTGGTTGGCTTGACACCACTTACAGGTAGGCTTGACACCACTTACTGGTTGGCTTGACACCACTTACTGGTTGGCGTGACACCACTCACTGGTTGGTGTGACACCACCTACTGGTTGGCTTGACACCACTTACTGGTTGGCTTGACACCACTTACTGGTTGGCTTGACACCACTTACTGGTTGGCTTGACACCACTTACTGGTTGGCTTGACACCACTTACTGGTTGGCTTGACACCACTTACTGGTTGGCTTGAGAGCCTCTATGATTTCCTCGTCAACTCCGTTCTTGTTGTCCTTGAGAATAACGAAGCCCCCGAGGCCGGGTCTGCTCCATACCGTGTTGTACCTACAGTCGGCTGGGATGTCCATTACTGACCGCTGTTCTAAAGGGGAGAGTTAGAATGAGATTACGGAGTCAATTTGTAATGTATAGCTTCAACATAGATCAAGTTTACAATTTATTGACGCGAAATGGGGGGGGGGGCATTTCACTCCAACATCCCGTGGGGGGGATGTTGCTACTATTTCGTAATTTCTGATTTTACTATTCCGTCGTGCCTAAAACAGTGAGGATCATCTGCTCACAAGGTGAGAAAGTGGTTTTGAATTCACTTTCATCGAGTTCGTCGGATCATACTTTTGACCTAAGGGAATGTGTATTTTGGGAGGATCATATTGCAAACAAGCACTCACCCACGATAACCCTGGCAGGGTTACTCAGAAGCTCGAACTTCGGTTCCTCCTTCTTCTCAACCTTCTTTTCCTCCCCAGACTTCTCATCTTTCTTAGTTTCTTTCTTATCGTCCTTCTTTTCTTCTGGCACGTCCTTAGGTTTGTCAGATTTCTCTTCTTCTGAGATATGGGGAGTACGGCTCACAAGGTCAAAAACTATGAACGTATGAGAAATATCATTGTTTCTTTCGAAGTTACACATTCTTTTAGGGGGGGGGTTATTAAATTTTAAAATGACTACGGCACATGCTTGTGTATGAAACATGAAGCTTACAAACCTTTCTTGCTCTCAGGGGTATCCACCTCCATAGGGGTGGTGGAAGCAGACTTTGACTTAGCCAGCTTCTTAGCTGTTGTGGACAGAATGGCAGTGGACACCTGGGAAGTGTTGATTTAGAGGATCGAGAAGAGAGAATTCTAGGATTGAGAGAATTCTAGGATTGAGAGAATTCTAGGATTGAGAGAATTTCAAGGAAAACTTGGCATTCTGAGGAAAAGTCTTCGGGAAAAGTCTAAAAAGTCTAAAACACTTCTGGAATCTCTGTTAACTTGAGTATAAAACACTCCAGGAATCCGTACCTACCTTCTCCTTTTCCTTCTCCTTGGGAGGCTCTAGGATAGGTGGGTAGGCATAGGCGGAGGGCTTGGCACACGATCTGAACTGCATCTTAGGCATCTGAGAGGAGGAAGTGGCTTAAGAGTCTACAGCGCTCTGAACTTCAGAGAATTCTAGAAGCAATGATAATCTTTGGATTTTCTTTCAGTTTTAGCCCCTTAGGTAAACTTTTCTGCTTCTGGAAAAGATGATCTGAGTGTTGCACAGTAAGGATGGGAGAAATCCACCTAGAAACTTGTCAATATACCTTGAGATCCTTGTTGAGTCCGATGAGGTAGGTGGGTTGGAAGGAGAGACACAGGAAGTGGGAGAGAGGAAACCAGAACCAGGTATGAGTGAAAACTGCGAGGGGGAAGAAATATGAGGGAAGAGAAGGAAGAAGAGAGTGAAGAGGAGAGGAGGGTTTCAGAGGAGCAGTGAAACACAACTACTCAATCTAAAACATGCTTGAAATGCATTAGAGAGCAAATCTCAAACCACACCCCAAAATCACCGCACCTTCACGCCCCATCCCATCTCACCCCTCCACTCACCACACCCCCACTCCTCTCTACTCACCCAGGAGTCCGACACTCCCTACTCACCCAGTAGTCCGACTACAGAAGGCACGTTGGTGTGACCGTGCTGCGTCCTCATTGAAATAGTGCAGTTCCGTCCTCCTCCGTTAATTATACCCTGCGTCAATCACAGTGGTGAGAATTGTGATTACAATTACTAAATTATGATAATCGGTGAGAATTGTGAATCGAGGAAAATGGAATGTCTAAAGATCGTGCGCTAAAATTCCAGGACCTCTTACTTTCGCGCAAAGAATCATCGTAAGTTTGAAAATTAAATGGGTTGTGACTAGTGTCTTTTTTAGCTAACTTATCTGATTTTTTAAACCAAGTTTACCTAAGCTCTCCCCATCATATTTTACCTGAGCAAGTATAGCCCCGAACTTGACCATTACATCCTCGTGCTTATCTCCCATTGTCTTGGTGAATAGGTCCTTGAAAGTCTTCAGCTTGGGACACAGGTGCTCGTTATGCTGCACTAAGATCATTGCTGATGAGAGGAGAGAGTTTAAAGGAAGTTTTAAGTGGTCAGTTGGTGTGATGGTATTCAGCGTCGCTAGTGATCGAAAGATCCCGGGTTCAATTCCCTGCCATTTCCACTGAAAGGAGTGGTCAGTTGGTGTATTGGTGTAATGGTATTCAGTCTCGCTAGTGATCGAAAGCTCCCGGGTTCGATTTCCCAGCCATTTCCACTGAAAGGAACCGTTAGATAAGGATCATTAATACCCTATCTTACCTGATGAGAGGAGAGCGCCCTGACGCACGTAGTTCACAGGGTCGTTAATCATGGGTTCCAGAATATTCAGCGCTTCTTTCATCCCAGAGCCTGGAGAAATTGTGCTTTTCATAAGTTTGCTGAACCCCCTGCTCCCTAGTGACCAGTGGTCACTAGGGAGTAGGGGGTTCAGCGAAAGTCTGAAAAGTGGTGACCCCCTAGTGACCCCCTACTCCCTAGTAACCCCCTGGTGAATGGTGACCCCCTAGTGACCCCCTGGTATAATGTACCTGCGCAGCTGATTCCAAGTGCCAGGGCAGCTCCGTATCTCACATGGGAGTTGTATGACTCAGAAAGGAGGGACACAACGTTAGGACACTGTTCAGGAGCGTTGAAGAGGAGGAAGCCAATGGAGATGACGGCAGCGCGCCGCACGTCATCGTTCACATCCGAAACCTGGCGGAATAGGTGTTACGTTCAATTCAATTAGTTAATTGGTAATTCATTAATTAGTTCCAGTAGCCATTTTAAATCATCGTGATGCCAGCATTTTCAAGTTATCCCGAGATCTTGATTTATCTACCACAGTGCAGAAGCTCACCGACACGTGCAAATATCGTACCGCAACGTGCCTCCGACAAGGTTCAAAAGATCGCTTAATATTCCTTACCGCAACGTGGAGGAGTTGTCGGATGGCCTTGTTGTTTCCGGTTCCGGCGTACGCCATTCCCACGCAGTACATGCCGCACATGCGTAGGACGGGGTCCTTGTCCGCAGCCAGGGACTCGATGGTGGGGTCCGCTGCTTCAAGCTGCCCGTAACACACCAGAGCAATGCCTGAGGGGTGAGAGGGAGTTGAAGGGGGAGTGGGAGAGAGGGGAGGGAAAGTGAGAGCTGAGAGGTGGAGAGATGGATAGAGCCAGGGGTTGAGGGGAAGGGGAAAGGGTAGAGAGAAGCGGTCTAAAATCAAGGCCCCATTAAATTTCCTGGACGATATGTTTCAGATCGTTTTTTTGATCCGTTCGACTTACCGAGGGCAAGGCCACGTAGAATCTTCTCGTGTTGCGTCTCGTGGGCGTAGGTTATCATATCCGACATCGAGTCTTCGTCGAGAGATCCTGAAATATTGGAAGATTGGTATTATAAGTCGAGAGAACCTGAAATATTGGGTAAATTTAGTCAGATCAATTGAAACAATGCGACTCCTGAATATAGCCCCACTGAAGGATCTGCCCACTCACCCATCATGACGAGCCCCATTCCGAGCCCGGCAGCCTCCCCGATGATAGCGTCATCCTGATACAGGTTGTTCTTCAGGTGCTCGTAGATCTCGGAGTTCTTGGAGGTCATGGCAGCGAGCCCGAGCCCCAGACACCCGCCGTGCTTCACCGTCTGGGATAGGGGTTAGAGATATTAAGCTATGTCATCATGGGATTAAGATTAAAATCCAACGAAATCAGGAAATTGAAAAACCAAGCATTGGCATGTAATTTGCATAGATAATACTTTTGTTACACTCTACATGCAGGTATATCTCGTTGAACGAGAAAGGTAAATTTACCAAAATGCCATAGAATTAACTGATATATGTCACGCGACGCACCTCGTTAGTAGCGTTCTTCAGCTGCTCCGTCAGGTAAGGGATGATGGCTGCCCCGTGGTTGGCATGTATCATTCCCAGAGCGTACAGCGCGCCTCCTTCCTGGTACGGACTCCCACCTGCCGGCTCCTGATTGGTGGAAATGGGTGGTTCTGATTGGTGGAAATGAAAGGGGAGCTGCTGATTGGGTAGGAGGGATTGGGGGAGCTCCTGATTGGATAGGAGGGGTTGGGGGAGCTCCTGATTGGATAGGAGGGATTGAGTATTTTCACTTTTGTGTCAAAACTAAGGCTGAGAATTGGTAAATTTAAAGATTAAAGAGCTGCGGAAAGTAACTATGCAAGTTGTAACACAGAGCGGTGACCGATTGAATACCTTAGGTAGGTAGGAAGACATAAGCTTGAGCGCATTAGTCTCGTGGCCCTGGTGAATAACTCCAATACTCGCTGTTGCCGTGAACTTAGCCCAATTCGTGGCCTTAGCCAACCAGTCCAAATTATCTCTAAGGAAAGAATCAATCCTTCATATCTCACGATGAAGTATCGAAAATATCGGAATATAAATGTTTATCAGAATGTAAGAACGAGTTCTTTGGTACTTCAGTGCATAGGTACGAGTTCAAAAGAAGACAGTTAACATCATCTGGTTTTTCAGTAGAAGTGTGATTTGATTAAAACAAAGACCCACCTAAGGAAAGAATCGCATGTTGTTCCCGCGTGCATGAAGGAGTTTGCTATAACAGTAGCAGTGTGGCACACAGCGTTCCTTGAAGCCTCCTGCAATGCATTCCATGATAAATATAATACAAATATCACCAAAATGAAAGGTATGTTCTGTTTTAATTTTTTGAAACATTGATTATTAAGTAATCATGGTTTTCGTTTTCACAATTCAGTTGGACTTACCCACTAACTACGATATAGGCAAAACTAATCCATCAGTTCATTGCAACAACATAGTCACATCAGCTTTGTATTACAAATATTATGAATTTTCTAGAAATTTTGTCCCAAGGGACGAATCTTCGTGACGCGCATTCCCATGAACGGATGGCGCGATGACAGTTGTGGAGAAATAGGCTGTGCGCGCGCTCTCAGCGCGCGGCTTTGCAAATGCTTGCGATAAACGATTACACACGATCTCGGTTAAAATTTGCTAGTCGTTAGTTGTTATTGCATGTTTTGTCCCACTTTTGATGTCACACTACGCGACGTAATGCAAAACATTTGTTTTAAAACGATTCTTCAGCCGGAATCAACGGCTGAATCAACGTGATTCCGTCCAGAGAAACTCGTGACAACAGTCAACTATCGAGCATGAAAAGTTGACGAAACAGGCGACTAATAACAGCAATACTGGATACTGACCTTGCAGTTTTTGAGAACGAGCATATCAGAAGAGTTTTTCCTGATAAGGAACTGAGACTTTAAGGTAATGGGGATTTCACCACTGAGAATAGAACCGACTTGGGACCTCTTCTTGTCGATAGCAGAGTCTTGGGCAACAGTTTTTACTGGCTCTTCAGACGGTTTCACTGGTTCTGGATAAGTTAAATGGGTTGGCAACGTTTTCCGTAAATAGAATTCGGACACCCTTACACCAGTCCAAGATGACATGGTCACCACTCCACTCTGACACCCCTTCCCCCTGACACCACTTCACCTTAACACCACCTCACCCTGACACCACTTTACCCTGACACCACTCCACCCTGACACCACTCCAACCTGAAAATCCTCCATTCTGACACCACTCCACTCTGACACCCCTTCCCCCTGACACCACTTCACCTTAACACCAGCTCACCCTGACACCACTTTACCCTGACACCACTTCATCCTGACACCACTCAAACCTGGAAAACCTCCATTCTGACACCACTCCACCTGACATCACTTCATTCTGACACCAATCAACTCTAAACACCACTTCACCCTGACACCACTCCACTCTGACACCACTAAACTCTGATACCACGCCACTCTGACACCACTTCACCCTGACACTGCTCTGACACCACTTCAACTTGACACCACTCCACTCTGACACCACTAAACTCTGATACCACTCCACTCTGACACCACTTCACCCTGACACCACTTCACCCTGACACCGCTCTGACACCACTTCAACTTGACACCACTCCACTCTGACACCACTAAACTCTGATACCACTCCACTCTGACAAAACTTCAACCTGACACCACTTCAGCCTGACACCGCTCTGACACCACTTCACCCTGACACCACTAAAACTAACCTGCGCTATCCACCTCCATGCTTTCAGCTGGCGTCTCCTCCGTCTCTTTCTTTGTTTTGATTCCTAACCCCTCCATGACCTCGTCAATGAAGTGCTGCGTGGCTGACTCGTACACGTCAAAGCAGATTTGGAACACCATCAGTAGTTCCTCCTGGGGAGTCAAATGATCAGATTAATTCCGATTGATTGTTTAGAAAGTTCCAGCAATTGCCTGGGGTAAAAAACATCTGGGGCAATACAATTCTTTCAATTATAGTCAAGTGAATGATGATTATACAAGTGGACATTTTATGGGGCAATTCAATTCCTTTTATTCAAGTGAAGACATATTGCAAATACCTCTGAGGCGGATATGAGTTTGTTGAGGATGTTGACGACTGTTTGGGGTTCGTTGAGGTAGATGTAGCACTGACACATGTTAGTGTAGTCAGGCTGGGAGAGGTTAGTGTACAGACGAACCAGCACTTGCAGCACCTGATGATGGGATCAGGATCAGGATTTCAATGGGGCTGGCAAGAATGGGAGCACCCCCAACGCAAAGTTGAGACCTCACATTACCCAGCACCTGCCGAATGTACCAAGATCAGTATTTCTGGGAGTTCTCAGCCAAAGTTCTTACATCTTAAAATGTGTCACGAATAACTTTTCATAGAAATAAAATTGTGTTTCAAAGATCGTATTTTAAAATTTGTAGCATCCACGTGTAGTGACACGAACAGTTTCATGTTTCTATAATTATTATCTTTGGATAAAGATTCCTGATTCAATCATCCATCATAACCAACAACCCCTCCCCTGACCCAGCTCAGGGGCATCAAACCGTCAAAAACTCACAGTATTCCTAACAGTTCGTTTCTGGAGCAGTGTCATTGCAATGCCGAGCGCGTAGCTCAACATACTCTGGATATCGTCACTCTTCATGATGGCAGACTCCAGCATGTCGTACCGTCGAGACTCCAGCGCAATACCAACAGCCTGGTTTGAAAACAGTTAATGGGCATACGGGGTACAGTAGAATTCTTATGCGAATTAAAAAGGACCGTTACGTTTGTATGTGATTCTGGACCATTCTGCAGTGGAATCTAAGGGTGGATTACAGGGTGGAATTTTGCCTGGCAATAACCGGACCCCTAGGATAGAGTCCTAAATTATCTGATCTCTGATCACTGTGATACTCATGGGGGAAACGAAAATGTTATGTAAATCATGCATTATTAATGTGGTATATTTCAGTCAAAGTCACCTGTTTATACTTAGCGTCATCAAAACATCGCTGGAACATTCTCTCCACAATGGACTCTAATCTGGAGTCGATGGTGATGTCAGCCCCGTCGTCACACAGCTTCACCCTCTGTTCCACATACTGGTCAATAGCACGTGCTGTAAATAATGAGTTATAGATTTACTTTTTCGTTTGCCAAGTTTGATTTGCAGAATGAACTTTTCTCTGGGAAGAAGGTATTCTTCATTTTCTTGTTCCTGAACAAAGCAAAAGGTTTGCAGGAATACCTCGCAGGAAGTGTAAAATGAAACTCTGTTAATCTCTGTGGGAGGACTGTTTACTCACCTACAACAGTGTCAGAGTACTCTGACGAAGTGTTGAGATCAAGGAGTGATGCTGCTCCCAAAGCATAGTGCAGGGCTTCGTCATAAGCACCAAGATGATAATACACCTAAATCAAGGGAAGATAGGTGAAATTACAGTAGTGTCTAGCAACAATCATCAAATTAATGGCAATAATTAATTATCAAATCTAAAACACTTCTAATTGCGAGCCCAAAGCACAATATAATTTAACTCAAAATGATGAAATGGATTAATTGAAAAAAACGGCATATTTATAACATTCATCCTCATGACATCATGTAGTTACCTAACAAACAAAGATGAAAATGATCTGTGATTTGGAACTATATGACATTACCTTTGAAGCAACAAGTGCAGATAGTTCTCTTTCCTCAAATGTTTCATCTTCATACAAAATTTCTCTGAAATAGAAATAAAAATAAAATAAAATAGAAATTGAGATTTCTATTTCTTACAGCAATTACCTGCTAGATAAAAGACTGAAATCTGGGACAGTTATTCATAATTAGTTGCAAAAGCAGAAATTTAAATGTATCTTGCAAGGTGTTTTCTGCCACACCAGAAATACTTCAGTATACCATTGAATTGCAGAACACAAGGAAGAGAATTGAATTCATACAGAATTTCTATCTTGTCAACAACATCAGAGATTTCAGCCCAAAACTCTGGAACAATTAAGTTGAGCTTCTTGAGTGCAAATATCTTGAGTGCAGTCTGAGGCTCATCGAGCAATGATATAACACCTGATGCTGATGTTATGCCTGCACTGCTGTAGGCAATTGTTGCAGCTGACATCCTCAAATTTGATACAAATTAAGCCAAACAATGATTAATTAATAAATCTCGACAAAGGCACAAAGAAATATACACAACCTTTGCTTCTAAATTGGTAACCAGAAACATGTTAATAAACAAAAATTAAAAAGCATAATAATAAGCCAAACACAATTAAATGGATTTCAATATTTAAGTTCATTATATGTTTGAAGTTATTGATCATTTCAGTGAAACACAAAAATTCTCAAGTATGAAAAAACCCATACACTTTGCACCACTATTATAGAAGATCAACAGTAGTAAACACCAAAAAGCGCCTTATTTTACAAGCACTTTTCAATTGTGATCATGCCAAGAAAGCAGTTGAAAGGCCTAAATTTAAGGCCATAAATTTAATGCAAAAGATGCCATTTAACAATAAATTTAATGCAAAAAAGATTTTGCATTCTTCTGGAAAAAGTTTTGTAAAAAAGATTTAAAACCTGGACAAGGTTAGACACAGAGGATACTATATAAGAAACCGATAATAAACTATAACAAAAAGCCCCCTAGCTCATACAATGCAAGTGACATCTAAAGGCATAATGGGTTTAGTCAAGATCTATTACTATATAATATGTTTCAAACTGATAATAAACTGTAACAAAAAGCCCCCTAGCTCATACAATGCAAGTGACATCTAAAGGCATATTGGGTTAGGGTCAATATCTATTAATATCAATAGTAATATGTTTCAGGGGGAGATAGCTCAATTGGTAGAGCACTGACCAGCAATCAGAAGTTGTGGATTCAAGCCCCACTTGCCCTGCTCATTTTCAGATCACCGAGTTTGTATGTGTGACTACAGGCAGGGTGAATTACAACTAATATGTTTCACTTTATTGAATTTATTCACAAGATATAAATATCAATCCATTCAATGAGAGAAATACAAGAATAAGCATTCACAAAACCCACTGAAGTAATTACTCAATTAGATAGACCTTAATGAAACAATCATCTCAATGAAACTAGTTAATCAATGAGACAAGTTAATCAAATTTTTATCCCATTTTACAATCTACTAGAGCTAGCTTTACACTAAATTAACAATTTAACAATATACATAATGTACACATGTCTGCAACACATATTATGAAACTAAACGAAATTATCATGAACATTGTAAATCATGCGAGGTACTCAAATACAAATCATAAACACCACATGCAGGTACCAATATAATCAACAAGGCAGGATCATTTTTTGCAATCTTACATCCTGCTACAACAATCTTACATCCTGCTACAACATACAAAACAGGACATTGCTATTGTGACATATGTGGTTATACAGAAAAGATTTAGATTACAAAGTATTATGAAGTTATATAACATATCAATTTTGAAAATTTAAAAAATAGTATTGGGGGCTGGTTTCCCGGCGTCGTGCGTATTTGGTAAAAAAATTACGCTCGTAAAGGCCCAACACGTGATTTTAACCGCAACGCGCCGCGCACGCAAAATAGCCATGCATATAAATTTCAATCGCATATTTCATCTAAATTAATGCTCACGCGATCGCTGCCTTGTCCTAATCAGGACCCAGAATATAATACGCACACGAAGTGCGCGGCGCGGCAAGCGCTAAAACTTGACATCCCTGGCCTAGTTAGGCCTAGGGATTAATAGAGGCGCTGCCTACAGCTACGTATTTTTTAGGAGGCGAGGAAGAACGACGGCGCGCAGCGCCACTCGCGCGCAGAATAGGGCGCGGGCGCTGGTTGGGGCAACTTGTATGTTTTTGTATGTTTCTTTAGCCACGGACGTCGCGAGCAAGGCGTGCGCGTTAAATTTTACGCGCGCGCCTTGCTTGCGCGCGTAAACCAGGGATCTGGTTTTATAGAGCAAACTTTTACCTACCCAGAACTATGGTCTATTGGTCTTGGTTGCTGAGCTGTATTGAAACAGCTTATTTGATTAGATAACTGCAAAATTATTCCAAATTTAAACGCAGCATGCTGTGAAATTTGTTGATGTAATATCAAAATTGTTTATTTTATTTATTTTTATTTTATTCATCTGAAGAGTTTGGTTTCCAATGTTTAAATATTATGAACTAGAACTGTTCCTTTCAAAATTACATGTCTTGTTTGTGTGTTTATCGAATTGTTAATTCTGAGTACATAATCAAATGATTATATGTTTTGGAGAATTATATCCATTGAATTGTGTTGCCCAGTAGGTTTAATTGTTCTATTTATTTTTTATTTTTTATATTTATTTTCTATTTTCGATTGATGCATCTGTTCTTTATTTTTATTTCATTTCATTCTAAAGTCTTGTCGCTTCACTTTTGGAACGAAGTTACTTAAAGTATCTCTGCAAATTAGTTATGCATTTTTCATGGCACAAGTCTGTATGTGTTCTACAATAGGGGAGGAATTTTGCATCATACAATCTCAATCTTGGCTATATAGATCACATTCGTAATTTGTTTCTATTTCTATTTCTATGCATTCATGTTCTCCAGAAAACCATTAACATTTTACCGAAAATACATGATTCATTTTTTGGTTATAGGTATGATTGTATAATTATTTTAATTGCCATCCCAATTTTTATCTTAAAGTAAAAAATGGGGATGGTAAGGCAAATAAAATAAAATCAAGATAAATCTTGTTATTTTACAGTAGACAATGATGCTGTGATTGTCATGACAATCAAAAGAAATACTATTGAAGTGGATGATGAAGTTGATTTGATAGATGAAAATTTAGTAAATGAAGAACTTGAGATATTTGAAAGAGAGAGCCAGGTAATAGGTATCAATAGATTCATTATGCACCCCTGACTTTATATATTCCCCAGATTGTGGCAGCTTGTAAGATGTAAAAATCTAAGAGACTTAAAAAGTGTGGTTTTTTGTTTACATCCAGTACTCAGTATAAACATCAAATGAAATATTGCATTCACAGGATGCTGCAAGCAGAGGCAATACAAGTGTCAGTGCCACAAGACCTGAGGTCATAAAACCCACTATGATATCACGACAAACTCAGACTGTGTCCCTTGCTGCTCCTCCTAGAACAGTCACAACTAACCTTGAACCACCATCTGCCACATCTATAGCTGATGTGGTACAAACTGGCAATGCTGTTAGAACATTGACAAGGCAGCTCCGAACAGGAACCAGGAAGATCCAACAATCTAAATTGAAACAAGGTGATTTTGATTTAATCAATCCCATTTTAATAAAGCAGTTGTAGCTTTCAATTATGATGGTTTTGAAATTTATATTTACTATGGTTTGATGCTTGGGGCCCTGGAAGAAACAATCTTTCAGACATTGCAGTTGATGGTGAGGATGATGAGGCAGAAGAAGTTGATGACTTTGACAAATTAGAAGCAGGATTATCAGACCCCAGGTATGAGAAAATGTTTATCACCTCACAATTAATAAATTTGATCTTAGGTAAATAATCCATAATTTCAAACACATGATGTATGCTGCTAAGCTATAAACTGTGAACCTTAACCTGATCATGTCCTCTGCAGTTTTGCTATTCTTGGGCTATCCAATAAATCTGTGCTATTTAATATCAAACTTTATAACCTATTTGCTTGCTGTTTGTTATGTTATTTCATGTCTTACCCTAAGGAATGGCAAAAGCCTTGGCAAAACCATCAATGCTAATCTTCAATCATCTTCTTTGAAAAAGTCATTGGGCCAAAAAGTTCAGTTTGGTTTCAAAACCATTAATCGAAGTATGTCCCGGAGTTGGCAGCGGAGCCGGCCTAAGAAGTTGCATCAGCAGCGGTATTTAAGCACATGGCACAGAGTTTTCTGTTTCTGTGGGATTTTCATGTGAACTTCATGATAATCTAGAGGAGTGAAGTTTCAAAAGGATATATGTGGGCTTTCTTTCACCCTGTATGTGATGTGCTCTGGGCAACTGTCGTTGGGAACTTTTTTTTAATTATCGATAATTATCGCAAAAAAAGCGGTAAATACCGCTTTGTTGGAAAAAGACCGTTAATAAAACGCTTACGAAGTGCTTTTTGAGGTCTCAGAAAAAAGCGCTAAATTACCGGTAATTACCGCTTTTCACTGACATTGCAAAGAAAAAAGCGCTTTTTCAACGTTAATTATCGATAATAAGGGACATTAGCGTTAAGTTATCGCTTTTCGCTTCAGAATACCGGTTATAATCGCTCACTGAGCGGTTTTTTCCCTACCGTTAATGAAGCGCTTATAATCGATAATTATCGCTAACGGAAGCGATTATAAGCGATAATTAATGGCCTTTTTTCTTTGATTTTGGCCGAAATAAAAAGCGCTGGGTAAGCGATTATTACCGGTAATTTGAATGTGTCGAAAATACCGGTAATCCAGCGGTATTAGCGCTTATTAACGGTTAATTAACGGTGGTCAAAAAAAGCGCTTTTTTCGTTAATAAAGCGATATTAGCGCTTATTATCGCTTACAAATCGCTAATTAGCGCTTTTGGCCGTTTATTATCGCTAATGCCGGTAATTAACGGTAATTAACGATAATTATCGACAATTAACGCTTACTTATGCTTGGGATATTTCCGTTAATTACCGCTTATTATCGCTTCCTGGATCCACCCGCCCTGATGCCTGCTGCCCGCTCTCGTTAACGGTTATAAGCGCTATTAACGCTTATTAGCGCTTATTAACGCGTATTATCGTTAATTACCGCTATTATCGGTAATTAACGGTAATTATCGACAATTAACGCTTGCTTATTCTGGGGGATATTTCCGTTAATTACCGCTTATTATCGCTTCCTGGATCCACCCGCCCTGATGTCTGCTGCCGTTGACGGTAGTAGTCGCTACTACAGTAAGCGCTTATTAACGCTTATTATCGCCCTGACGCCTTTCAGACTAAGTATTTTAAAGATGGGAGCCTCAAAAAATCACTTAATTGGCCGGGAAAAATTCATTTTTTGAGATAAAGCAAAATCCTTTTGAGAGAAGTTAGATGGTCAGGTAAACTAAAATTCCTCCAAGTTTGGTGATCGGGGCATTTTCCTAGCCCGTACAATAGTCAAAAACTTCGTTTTTTGCTGAAAACTTAAATGCCGATTTTTTAGTCATCTCAGTTATGGCTCATATTCGGGTAATTTTCATATTTTTATATACCTTACACGACTACGTATGCTACAAGATGGCGCCAGCTGAAAAACTTTTTTCTGTGTCCTCTTAACCCTTGCCCTAGCTAAACCTAGCCCTAGCTAACCATGTCCCAAGCTGATCCGGCTAAATCCTATTTATGCAAACCGCGCCGATGAATTAAAACAATCCTATATTGGGTTAGATTTGGGTTAAGGTTAGGGTTTGGGTTAGGGTTAGGGTTTGGGTTAGGGTTAGCGTTTGGGTTAGGGTTAGGGTTTGGGTTAGAGTTTGGGTTAGGGTTTGGGTTAGGGTTTGGGTTAAGGTTTGGGTTTGGGTTAGGGTTTGGGTTAGGGTTAGGGTTTGGGTTAGAGTTTGGGTTAGGGTTAGGGTTTGGGTTTGGGTTAGCGTTTGGGTTAGGGTTAGGGTTTGGGTTAGGGTTTGGGTTAGGGTTTGGGTTAGGGTTTGGGTTAGGGTTTGGGTTAGGGTTTGGGTTAGGGTTTGGGTTAGGGTTTGGGTTAGGGTTTGGGTTAGGGTTTGGGTTAGGGTTAGGGTTTTGGTTAGGGTTTGGGTTAGGGTTTGGGTTAGGGTTTTGGTTTTGGTTTGGGTTAGGGTTTTGGTTAGAGTTTGGGTTAGAGTTTGGGTTAGAGTTTGGGTTAGGGTTTGCGTTTGGCTTAGGGTTACGGTTGACCCAAACCCTAGCCCGAACCCGGTTCGGGTTAGGGTTTGGGTCAACCGTAACCCTAACCCAAACCCTAACCCAAACCCTAACCCTAACCCTAACCCTAACCCAAACCCAAACCCAAACCCTAACCCAAACCCTAACCCAAACCCTAACCCAAACCCTAACCCAAACCCTAACCCAAACCCTAACCCAAACCCTAACCCAAACCCTAACCCAAACCCTAACCCAAACCCTAACCCAAACCCTAACCCAAACCCTAACCCAAACCCTAACCCAAACCCTAACCCAAACCCTAACCCAAACCCTAACCCAAACCCTAACCCAGACCCAAACCTAACCCAATTTAGGACTGCTTTAATACATCGGCGCCTATAGGCGCCGAAAAAAATAAGGAAGAACACAGATTGCTAGAGATCAATATCGGCGCCTATAGGCGCCGATACTTAGGACATCGCTGAGGACAAAAACCAGTATCGGCGCCTATAGGCGCATGTAGGCGGTCAAAAAACGCCGACGGCGCCGATTGGCGGTGTATAGGCGCTTATCGGCGCCTATAGGCGCCGATGACCGCCGATAATTCATCACTTGCCAGCTATAGGCGCCTATAACTGTTCAATTTCTTTCCACTTTTTTGTCTCCATTTTAGCTCCATAATATATTTTCAGTTTTCTTTTCTCAAACACAAGAATATACTTTTACTCCTCCAGAGCCGATCAGGCGGAAACCGATCAGGCGGAAACCGATCAGGCGGAAAACGATCAGGCGGAAACCGATCAGGCGGAAACCGATCAGGCGGAAAACGATCAGGCGGAAACCGATCAGGCGGAAACCGATCAGGCGGAAACCGATCAGGCGGAAACCGATCAGGTTAGCTAGGGGTAGAGGTTAGCTGAAGCTAGAGTTAGCTATGGTAAGGGTTAGCTAGGGTTAGCGTTACCTAGGGCAATGATTAGGGTTAGGGTTAGGGCTAGTGGTAGCTAGGGCTATGATAGCTAGGGTTAGTGTCAGGCGCTAACCGATCAGGCTAGGGCTAGTGTCAGCTAGGACTTGGGTTAGCTAGGGCTAGGGTTAGCTAGGGCCTAGGGGTAGGGTAAGCTAGGGCTCGTGTTAGCTGGGGCTAGTGTTAGCTAGGGCTAGGGTCAGCACTCAGCTAGGGCTAGTGGCAGCTAGGGCTAGGCTTCGCTAGCGCTAGTGTTAGCTAGGGCCAGCTAGGGCTAGGGTTACATAGGACTTGGGTTAGCTAGGGCTAGGGTTAATTAGGGGTAGGGTTAGCTAGGGGTAGGGTTAGCTAGGGTTACTGGTTAGTGTTAGCTAGGGCAATGGTTAGGGTTAGGGTTAGGGCTAGGGTTAGCTAGGGCCTAGGAGTAGGGTAAGCTAGGGCTAGTGTTAGCTGGGGCTAGTGTTAGCTAGGGCTAGCGTTAGCACGGCTAGTGTTAGCTAGGGCTAGGGTCAGCACTCAGCTAGGGCTAGTGGCAGCTAGGGCTAGGCTTCGCTAGCGCTAGTGTTAGCTAGGGCTAGTGTTAGCTAGGGCTAGTGTCAGCTAGGGCTAGGGTAACATAGGACTTGGGTTAGCTAGGGCTAGGGTTAGCTAGGGCTAGGGTTAGCTAGGGTTAGTGTTAGCTAGGGCAATGCTTAGGGTTAGGGTTAGGGCTAGGGTAAGCTAGGGCTGGGTTAAGCTGGGGCTAGAGTTAATAAAGGTTAGTGTTAGCTAGGGCTATTGGTAGCTAGGGCTAGGGTTAGCTAGGGATAGGGTCAGCTAGGGCTAGTGTTAGCTAGGGCTAGGGTCAGCTAGGGCTAGGGGGCCCAGCTAGGATCGGCCTTTTTCGAACATTCATACATACTACCTCATCAATAGGCTTTGGGAAAGATACATACTAGGGCTAACCTCATCTCATCATTTCAAGATTTATGTTGCGTCAATCATGCAATATGAAAGGTTGAAGGGACGTCACTACTGCAAGTACTGCAATTTAAGTTGGATCATCTTAATTCTAACTAACTAGGTCCAACATTGGTCCAATTTTCCAATGAGTGGTTTATGTCAACATTTTGCCTCTAAGTGATGACTGATGAGCTCATCATTTTGCAAACCTACATACATACTACCTCATCACTAACTCATCATTTCGAAAACATACATACCTACCCAAGTGATGAGCTCATTTCTGGATGGCCCCTAGTGGTAGTTAGGGCTAGGGTTAGCTAGGACTTGGATTAGCTAGGGTTAGGGTTAGCTAGAGCTAAGGTTAGCTTCAGCAAGGTTTAATAAGGGTAAGGATTAGCTAGGGCTAGGGTTAGCTAGGGCTAGGGTTAGCTAGGGCTAGGGTTAGCTAGGGCTAGGGTTAGCTTGGGCAAGGGTTAATAAGGGTTAGTGATAGCTAGGGCTAGGGTCAGCTAGGGCTAATGGTAGCTAGGGCTAGGGTCAGTTAGGACTTGGGTTAGCTAAGGCTAGGGTTAGCTAGGGAAAGGGCAAGCTAGGGCTACGGTTAGCTAGGGCTAGTGTTAGCTAAGGCTAGTGTTAGCTAGGGCTAGGGTCAGCAAGAGTTAGGGTTAGCTAGGGTTAGGATTACTGGATTAGCTTGGGCAAGGGTTAATAAGGGCTAGGGTTAGCTAGGGCTATTGTTAGCTAGGGCTAGGGTTAGCTAGGGATAGGGTTAGCTAGGGCTAGGTTTGCTAGGGTTAGCTAGGGCTAAGGAAGGTCAGGGCTCGAGTAAGCTGGGGTTAGTGATCAGTTATTAGCTAAGGCTTAAGTTAGCTAGGGCTAGGATTAGTTAGGGCTTGGTTAAGCTAGGGCTAAGGTTAGCTAGGGCTAAGGTAACCTGGGGCTAGAGTTAGCTAGGGTTAAGGTTGGCTAGGGCTAGGTAATTAACTTTAATATTGATAATGAGCGCCTGACATCAGGTGATCAAAACGGAAGACGATTATTGGTATAGGTGGTCCACAGATTAACGTTAATAACAGTTATCATCAATAATAAGCGGTAATTAAAGCATATAATCGATAATTAACGCTACAATCATTAATAAGCGTTAATTAAAGCTTAAGACGTAACAGCGATTATTACCGGTAGCTGGCGGCAGCCATGGTCAGGGCTCGGTGGCAGGTGGATCCAGGAAGCGATAATTAACGGAAATATCCCCCAGAATAAGCAAGCGTTAATTGTCGATAATTACCGTTAATTACCGATAATAGCGGTAATTAACGATAATACGCGTTAATAAGCGCTAATAAGCGTTAATAGCGCTTATTACCGTTAACGAGAACGGGCAGCAGGCATCAGGGCGGGTGGATCCAGGAAGCGATAATAAGCGGTAATTAACGGAAATATCCCAAGCATAAGTAAGCGTTAATTGTCGATAATTATCGTTAATTACCGTTAATTACCGACATTAGCGATAATAAACGGCCAAAAGCGTTAATTAGCGATTTGTAAGCGATAATAAGCGTTAATATCGCTTTATTAACGAAAAAAGCGCTTTTCTTGACCACCGTTAATTAACCGTTAATAAGCGCTAATACCGCTGGATTACCGGTATTTTCGACACATTCAAATTACCGGTAATAATCGCTTACCCAGCGCTTTTTTATTTCGGCCAAAATCAAAGAAAAAAAGGCCATTAATTATCGCTTATAATCGCTTCCGTTAGCGATAATTATCGATTATAAGCGCTTCATTAACGGTAGGGAAAAAACCGCTCAGTGAGCGATTATAACCGGTATTCTGAAGCGAAAAGCGATAACTTAACGCTAATGTCCCTTATTATCGATAATTAACGTTGAAAAAGCGCTTTTTTCTTTGCAATGTCAGTGAAAAGCGGTAATTACCGGTAATTTAGCGCTTTTTTCTGAGACCTCAAAAAGCACTTCGTAAGCGTTTTATTAACGGTCTTTTTCCAACAAAGCGGTATTTACCGCTTTTTTGCGATAATTATCGATAATTAAAAAAAAGTTCCCAACGACAGTTGCCGTGCTCTGTATGAAATAATGTTTTTGTATCATTCCATGGTGTCTGTGATGTTAATCTATTTTGTGATGTTGCTCATCATCATGGTCAAAGTAATGAATTCATACCACATCCCTTTCAAGAGAATTTGTTCACTCAAGGGATAAAGTATGGAAAAATTTCAGACCCTTGTCGGCAGTAATGTTTGACTACATTAAAACACGAGTAGGGTTGGTGCTCCCGAAATAAAAGCATGCTATAGAGAATTCGATTTCAAAATGTCTGCAACAATTTTTTTGAACATTCATGCTGACAAGATGATGGAATGTGCGTTAGCATTGTATTCATGAGTTGCTATCTTATTTTAATATCTGCTAAGCTGTCTCAGTCCACTCATAGTTTCATCTTAACTCAAATACTTTGGATGTGTGCCAAAGAGTTTGATGTTCAATACATGTATGTATAGCACCTTGTGTGTAGCATTGCATGTGAAAAATCAATTATATCAATTTTTAATACACGATTAGCCAATAATATGTACTGGATCATTGCTGAATGAGTCTCTGACGTAATTGTCAAATGATAATGAACAGACTTTTAAGATTTAATACCTACATTAGAAAATTGCTTGATAAAACTGTATTGATAGTTTTTAAAAGCTTTGTCTTACTTGCATGTAGCTGCTAAAGAACTTCAAAAAGGACGGTCGTCATTCACAGAAAGAAAGATGATCAGAGCTTTGAAAAATCCAGAAAAGCACTTACCTCTAATATAGATTTATCAAAACTTCAAGAAAACTTCAATATTTTTCTTTCAAGCCCTTTTCCCTTACAAGCACTTTAAATGCAGGATTATTTTCATTACAATTTCTGACAATCCGTCATTATTCAAATCTTTCCTTATACAAATTTACAAGGTTATTATTTCTGTGTGTGTTCCCTTTTTAAATTTCGTTCCATCGCAGAGTCAAACGGAACAACATCCGCGCTGGTTTAAACTGGTTCCAGCTTCTCTTCCACGATTTCAAGTTGTGGGTTGAGAAGCAGAGGAACGAGAGATATGAGTTCCCACTCTTCTTGAAGAGAATCAAATCTATACAGGTGAGTACTATGTAGTATATTGTATGCCTATCTACCTTCAGGTTGACGCTTGAAAATAAGTCCTGAATTTAAAACAACAATTAGTGTAATAGCTGTTTGCTAATCTAGCTTCAGGATTAAAATCGGTAACATTACAGGGTGAATTGGGTTCATCCACTGCAGCCTTATTCCTGTTCGTCAGATACCTGCTCATGGTTAACATCGCCTCGGCCATCTTCTGGATGGGACTTGTCGTCTTACCTCAGGTGATCACAAAATGTTCTATAACTCAAGTCACTCTACTTCTAGATGATTCAATTCGTCATAAGTTAACCCCCATAGTTTGCTCCAGTACACGCCGCTTTTCGACCATTATTAAATCTACCAATAACCAAGCCCTGCCTATTCTCCTATTTCCTGAACCTCATTTCCTCCGCAGGCAATCTATTTCGACTACAGTGCTCTGGATGAGTCGGAAGAGTACTTCACAGGACTCCAACTCTTCCTGGGCACCGGACGAGTCGCTCAGTCCTGGCTCTTCTTCCAAGGTTTCAAGAATTCATGAGAATCTTTACACTTTTCATTGACAAACTCCTTCATCCTTGCTTTGAATATGAATGATTTGGACTCGTTTTTGGTGCTCACTATATCCCATGATTTGACACTTACTCTCCCCAGGGTACTCTGAGATCTTTGCCGGCTACAAGATGTACGTTGCCTACCTGATCACACACTTCGTCGTTATCTTCATAATCTTCGCGGTCATCCTCACCACAATCGGCCAGGACGTGATCCGGGAGGGTTCCAAAGTAGACGACCAGGCTCAGTCCCTCTCCATGCTGCTCTTCTCGTCCTGGGACTACACTATAAACTCACAGGACGCTATCAAGAAGCAGGAGAAGTCAACCTGTTCTAATTTCAAGGACTTGCTCTGCGAGCTGACCAGCGCTCAGAAGCACCGCACGAAGAAAGAAAAGCGCATTTTAATGGCGCTCAGAGGGCTGGCCTGGTTTATCTGGGCAGTGTTTTAGTGGGAGGCGCTATTACAGCTATTGTTTTTATTGTCAGGAAGTCGAATTCAGGGACATCTTCGGGTTTTCTGAACGTGTATGGACCTACTATTGCTCTGACAGCGATCAATGCTGCAGTTCCGTTTCTTATTCAGCAGTTGACACTTATTGAGAGTTATGATATTGGGAGAACAGGTGAGGAAATAGTTTCAATTGCTAAAGTTTCCTTAAATCATTCAACCTAGTTAACCCGTGATGCAGAATTTGCTCATACCATCAATTTAATTTAAAGCTATCTAACTGCTTTGCTCTTTCTTTAGAAATGTATCTGCCTTTTCGCGTCTGCTATAAGTGTACTTTTCAGCCAATTTCTTTTGCACATTTTCATTAAATTAGTTAATTTATTTTCCTTAAATCCTTGGACCAACGTTTTGTTCATACCTAAGTAGTTATTTCCTTTTCGCGTGACGCGAATTGCGTCTGTATTCACATAATATTTGCCTATTCTCAGAGCAGTACGTGACTTTCTGTTACTTTTCAGAGCAGTACGTGACCTTGTCCCGGGTGTACGTGATGCGGATGATCTCCCTCCTCACCTTCATCATCACTCTCATCAACAACTCCGACAACGAGGGGGAGTGCCCCCAGCTCTACTGGGGCCAGGTCGGTTACCATGGTAACTCATGATAGTGGCGTCATCAGTTCAATATCCTGACTTATATCCCGAATTCTGCCGTTCATGAATCTTTCATAATGTGTGTGGATGCGTGATGTTATTTCCAATAACTTGTACATCCCAGGAGTTTTACAAGTTGATTATCATCAGTACTATTACCAACTGTGCTACTCTCCTCAAGTACCCTCTGTTCCTTTATCTGGTAAGAACTGTTTAGAGGAAGGGAGAGGGACAAAGCGTTCTGTGAGATTTAAAAAGTTCCGTTGAAACTATAATCTTAATCCCTCGGGATTGATGAATTATTATTACACATCTATTTAAGAGATTGAAGTTAAAACGATATAACTTATACGAGAGAGTTCCCGAAAATCTTGTGATTATCGTCGTCTGCTATTCAAACTTTGGAAAACAAGCGAACTGTTTTCAGTTAGACACTCGGAAAGAAGTGGATCTGCCCAGTACTCTCATGTCTCTAATCTACTTCCAGGTATAGTAGGCTGGGATTTTCTCCGCTCTTATAGAGACTTGGCAAACCTCAGAAACATTTTTTGTATGTTACCAATCTGATGACTTAATGATGGGATGACCAGTGACCACGTATCATATTTCTGATATTGGCTGTGTATAAACTTGGGTCACATTCGTTGCCCCTAATTGACAACATTTCAATTACTACTTTCCAGGGGTGCATCTGGTTTGGCAACCTCTTCTGCCCACTTCTCAGTGTGCTAGGAGTCCTGGCTAACCTCATCTACTTCCAAATAGGATCAGTAAGTATTATAATGCTACCTGAAATAATCATCACTGAGTTATTTCGAATGGTAAGATAAAAATGTTGAACAATGAGCAATATTCAAGTTTTTATTTTCGTTCTGATACACCCAGATGCCATTCACAGCCCCCTCCCTCCCCAGAAGCTGATAAAGAAGTGCTGTCAGCCGCCCACGAAGCGTTACAACTCCCAGAACTCCATGTTCTTCAACTCCTTCCTAGCAGTGACGATATTCATCATGGCTGCCACAACCTGCTACATCATCGTATCACGTGCTGTGCCCTGTGGACCTTACTCTAGTCCCAAGTAAGTATTTCAGTCCTGAGTTGACCTTTTTCTCTTGTCTCATTCTGTTCATTTTACTCCACTGATTTCGTAGTCCCAAAGTTGGTAAACTGAGATTTCCAAGACAAGCACACGTGTAATATTTTCATTACTTCGGAATGTTTCTTCATGTTTTGAAAAACTTTTTCCTTGTTTTTTTTAGTTTCAGAATATTTCCCCTCGTTTAAAACATTTCCCCTCTCTCTTTTCGAAAACATTTTCTTGCGTTCAAGTTCTCCACCATGTGGGACACGTGGACTGTTCTCGAGAACGAGCTGCCAGACGGCACTGTCTCTGAGTACTTCACCAAGACCTTTAACATGGTGACGTCAGCTGCGGTGGCAGTTCCGGTGGTGTTCATCCTTAGTGTTATCATCTGGTTGCTAAGGATAAACCTTGGGAAGGTATACTAAAGTTGTCAATTAATTTATTGATTTATTTTTTTGTGTTTCGAAAATGGTTGCTTTTTTTCTCCTTCAGATAAATATTAACTTTGACGAATTTAAACAGCAAGTTAGTCTTCAGCACATTGAAGCTATAAACTTTGTTTCCCATTTCTGACCCTTCACTTCACTTCAGATCAAATTGAAGAACAACATCATGACATCTGAGCTGGCAATGTTGAGGCAGGAAAAACAGAGGATTATGAAGCAGAGAAGGGAAGAAAACGGCCTCTGAAAAACCTGCAAAAAAATTGATACGCTGATTTCAGATCCCTAGTTCCAATTAGAACTCATTTTAATTGCAGAATCAAATTCTTACTTCTTAGATTAGCTCTATCATCACGCAATAAACACAGCATTTTTATTCATTCATATTACGTTTCATGTGCATAGCCCCGGTTAAGCGATTATCAATCATTAGAGATGCTTTCTTATTCCATTTTACTCACTAAACTATTTTAGATCCTCAAGATGTTTCTCTGAGATACTCTGATGTTGATTATTCTAAGATTCAATGAGTGTCTTTTCAAACTCAAGGAAATGTCTAGATTAAATATCCTGTGAAATATTCCACTCAGATGTATGTTTTTGTATATAGAACCTCCTTTTGTACCTGCTGGTTAGGCGTGTGCTCAGGTTACTTTTTAACTTGTATTTACTTTCAGTTTCAGATCTGGTTGTATAGTAGTAGAATGTTGATAGTAGTTTTAGAAAATGTGATATTATGTATTTCCGTTCTCATGGTCTTGTTTTATGAACTGCTCTGAAGGAAACAAAAGTTATGAACGCATTCCAAACTATCCTGCCCTAATTTGGCATTATGCCTGGAATTTGGCAGAAGATTTTGGAAAACTTGATGCTGGGTAAGTTTGAAGCCGGCAGATGAGACACAAAATCTTGTTAAAATCATGTTTTTTGTATCCTGATAATGAATAATTTCTTAATTAATGTTGAAGTTTTGCTATATTTATCAGAGGATTATTTTTAGTTTTAATTTTAGTTCTTTCAACAAAACTTTGTATGCCCCTGGGTAATTTGTTATGTTCATTTCTAACACCTCTCCCTCCTAAAAGTAAGGTCACGTTTTGAAAAACAACGGTACAATGCCAGGTTTTATTATCAACTGTTAAACCTGCTTAAAATGATTTTTACTAAAGTGTATAAAGAGCACTGCATGAAACCTCCTTAGAAGTTGCATAATGAGGTTTTGTAACTAGAAAAATTGCAAACCGCGATATTACAACCGAGCTGAAGAATATTTTTCTTACAAAAACGTTTTTTGCGATTAAAAACATCCCTAACATTCCCAATTAGGAGTGTTCAAGCAAGAATATGAGAATATGTAGTGTTATTGGCTTGTCTAGTATTTTGAGCTACTGCTTACCTTCAAGCTTGTTCATTTCTAACCTTCCTCTGTATCACTAAGTCAGCCTTTTATTATCAACTGTAGTTCCACTTTTTGGCACTGTAGTTGCACTTTTAAAAAGTGTAACTGTTTCTATAAAAAGAGCACTGCGTAAACCTCCTTAGAAGTTGCATAGGTGCATTCTTAATGCTATAGCCCGAAGTTTAGAATGATTGGATAATTCTTAAGGCTTTTAAGTTAATTTGCTACTTCCCAATCAATCGATCTTTGTGATTTTACCTCTACCAAAGCTTGAGAACCTCCAGTGTCTACGACAACCTAGCACTTTGGAGGTACGTAAATCTAACTTTTATTGTTTAAAAGGTAACCCCATCAAAACTAAACTTACAAAGTTGATAGAAGGGGTCAGGGCAGATGGAACTAAACACATGGGAGGCAGGGACAGCCCATCAATTAGAAATGTGTAGACTGAAGTCTGAACACGTTTGTCTTTTATTTTCATCATAGCAACTTTGTTTGTACAAAGCTGCTTGAAAGTAGCTATAATTGAACAAAAGTTGTCATTATTCTTTCATCAATTAATATTGAGTTTAAAGAATTGAGTTTTCAATTAGGAGTGTACTAAAGAATCTACACGTTTTATCCTCATTGCACAAGTGTGCACATTTCTCGGTGCACAAGATGTACACAAACCTTGAAGGGGTAACAGGTGCCAAGTTGTTCAGTGTAAGAGGAGAGAGTTCAGTACATTTTAAGTGTGTTTTCTACTCCGTGCCTTGTAAAAAGTGACGTCATTACTTTGGCTTAAAACAGTGAATTGATGACGTTAGGATTGTCTTATTATATAGCTAGACCATCGCCGCATGATAGGTTTACACAGGCTCACTAACTACACTAATGATATAATCAGGACTTAATCACCTAATGATTAGTTAAATGACTTAATTATCTAGTCCCAGTGGTACTGCTCAAAATACAAACCTCCGAATAGTCAGGATGGTGTGTAAAATAAAAGGGGGCGTTTAGTTAGACTGTATCGCAAGCTGTGTATTATGTAAGCTCCAGTGTAATTATTTTATTGTTAATTATAGGGGCAACAATCTAACTATACACATGAGGTCATGTTAAAGTCGACCTATCATTGAGTTGTAATCCAAAAGTTCACACTCTTCAGTCTCCAAGGTTGGAATTTGGTGAGTATTCACTATTCAGTAAATTGTGGCATAGTGCCTGGTTTCTGTGACCAAATTGGTGAGTATTTAGGCCTGGCGGGAGTGATGAAAGGGATAGGCAGCCTTTTATAATCTCCTGAGCCACTGTTTAGTGTTTACAGTTTGATCTCCAGCAATGAAGCAATGGCAACAGCGGAAATGCAGACTTCCTGTGTTTAAAATGAGAGCAGAAGATAGTAACACTAATTAGTATTTCAGATTTTTATGATTTTTTGCTATAAAAATGGAAAACTGGAACCTATTTTACAACTACTTTGAGTCTCCTTTTTCAGGCGGAGCTAAGTTCTACGGCGACATAGTGAACTTCAAGAGACAGGGCCTAGGAGTGATGATGTACCCTGATGGTGACCAATACGAAGGTGGGTTTTTAATTGGTTTCTGATGTTTTCTCACTGAAACGAAAGTGGCGTATTTTATCGTTTTTGTTGAAGGGTTTTTCACTGATACAGTACGAAGTTGGGGAATTTTATCGTTTGTTTTGAAGGCTTTTCAATGATAGCAAGGTCAGTAGCTTATCTTTTATATTATTCTTTAAAATTATTGTTTCCTTGTTCCTGTTTTCTTCGAGCTTCTGCAAAACATTTTAATTTTTCCGTCCCAGTTGACGCTTGTCACCTTTTTTCGTTTCCGATGATTTAGCGATGGGAATTATTTATTCTTTTAATTACGTGTATTTTATCCAAGAAAATATCAAATGATATCATGCAACCCGATCCATGAATTCAATAATTCACCGATACTACCAATATAAACCGATCAATACATGACGAATGGTTTACTTCATCAATCTACTACTTCACAAGTTTCACAAGAACAAATAACAAAGCGGATGCGGTCTTGCTTGTTACCTAGCCGGAAAATGATATCGAGAATTTCTAGTGTTACAATCGAATTGAAGAGTAAGAAAGCGCATTAAACATCCAATAAAAGATTTCTTCATCCATCAAAGGCCCATTAAAGTTACCTACTAAATGCATGAACGTATCTGAACGATCCATTTCCATCTGGAAACAATAAAACCTCGACACGAAAGAACTGAATCCTATATTTCCTAACTCTGTTATTATTTCCTGAATCTATCTTCTTCAGGTAACTTTGACAATGGCGTGAAGGAAGGACAGGGCACACAGAAATGGCTGGATGGTTCTGTGTACACTGGCCCTTTTAAACAGGGCCGGAGACATGGAAAAGGGGTCCATCAGTGGGTCACTGGCGAGGTGAGATTTGACTTAAGAACATGAAGATCATTTGAGTCGTGATCATGATTTCAGTGGCTTTTTCTTTGTTGGAATTCAAATAGAAATGCAGCCGAAGCTAATCAGAAAATTTAAAATTTCTCACCATCACCAATGCCAAGGTTTTCACTTCTCAGTTGTATCTTTAAATGCTTAGGTCCCCCAGGCCCCAGGTCTCACTAGATTCTTGAAATGCTAATCTCCTTCCCTTCCCCCACAGTCGTACGAGGGAGAGTTCCAGGATGACATGAGATGGGGAGAAGGCACCTACACCTGGCCTAACGGACACAAGTTCACCGGGGACTTCGTACAGAACGTCAAGTGTGGGAGGGGCAGCTTCTTCTTCGCTAATGGGGACGTTTTCCAGGTATCAGCGCTGAACTGTGCGGTGAAATATCAATAACTGTCGTTGAGTCAAATTTTTGCTCCTGAACCGTGCGAGTTTGACATCGTCAGAAAAAAATCCGGAAGTCACCTCTTCTTTTCCTTTCCTAAGCCTTATTTCTCGCAGATATGTCCCCACTACACTGTTTGGTAATTAATTCGGTCCTTACCCTAGATAGAAAGCTCCTACCAACCTTATAACCTCCTTTCAAAGTTTCAACCTCCTTTAACCCCCTCATATTCCCGGATTCCTCAGGGAGAGTACAAGTCTGATGAGCGGTGTGGTGAAGGAGCTATGAAGTACCAGGCAGGGACAGAAGACAGGGGGTGTTGGAGGGGTTGCTCTCTCGTGAAACTCAGCAACTCTGTCCTCCCTGCCTCCCTCCTAGACATCCAGGAGCCTTCTTCAGGTAACTGTCAAAGCAGTCTGATTTTTGGACTTCTGAGAACAGTGCGTAGGGGTTTTCATAAGGAATCTTCCTATCATTTTGAATTTTTGTGTATATCGCAAAGATGAATAATCAAACCTGAGGTTCTTGCAACAATCAAAATGCAAGTGACTCAAACTTCACGAGTTCAGTAAGTTTCAATTCAGAAGAATTACAACACCACACGCTAGTGACGAATGATATCCTTCTTATCATACCACCTCCACTCGTTACCATGACAACACAGTACCCCTCCTAATTTGTTAATATATCAAGAACATGAGTCTGGTGATCTTATACACAAGGTTATTATGTGGTGGTGGTGCACTCAGAAATGACCGTTAAACCTGTGTCGTATGAACTAACCTCGATAAAAAGTAATGCCTCTCTATCCTGGCTTGGATACTAAGTCTCTCGCATCATATCCATCGTTTTCTCTTTTGTCACGTTTTTCGAGCTCTCTGTAAGGTGTTTTCTTTACCTTACCGAAAGACGAGTGAGGGGGGTGGGCAGAATTTTATGTTCTGTCGTGTTCATTACCCTTGGAAGTTGGACTGAAGCTCTCTCTCTCTCTCTCTCTCTCTCTCTTCCCAACCTTATTCCCAACCTTCTCAACAGACAAAACTCCAGGGAGTCACTTTCAAATGTATAAGTATCCAATTAAAGAATTAATTATCTCATTTTTACTTCCTTGTTTTATAATAAAAGTAACAATTTAAGTGATTGGTGACAACACCGCGCTCCTTTTTGCTTCATTCTTACTCTGTACTTTTGCATGCTTTTCTCGTTTTTCTCCAACTGTTTTTCCTTTTACTTTACATTCTTTCTTGTTTTTTATCATTTATTTTTTGCTTTAAAATTAATTTCCATTCTTACTGTCTAACACCATACTCTTTTCATTCAACTAATGTTGTCCTGCTTTCTTTTTTTATGTTATTCTGATCCTTTCATGGGATCAACTTGAGTTTTTGACTCTGCTGGTTCTGCTTTCACTCAGACTTGTCTTATCCGCATTTCATATATATAACCATGTGATACCTATCTTTACTTTTTCCCCTTTTCTACTGTATTTTCAACTTCTTTCTCGAGTGCCCCCTCGTCCTTTTTTCCTGGCATGATCTCCGGAAACAATATTTTGATCTGATTATTTTTCTTTTCCTCTTCTCTTCAAAGACTTTTAGACTGCCCCGTGCCAAGCCACACGTGAGCCGAATTGTCGACTCACTCCCCAGCCAAATAGGTAAATCATGTTACTGGTTGACTCCTCTTTCTACCGGCATGACTTCTGTGTCCCTTCTCATTAAATTCTAATCATAGAAGACTTCCACTCCTTCAGAGCTTCCCGATCTTCTGGGTTTTATGTCTGCTTGATTAACTCATTCATTACTATGATCATACACTTGTCTGACTTTTTATCTTCAACGACTGTTCTGGTTGAATTCACTTTAACCATGAATGCTTGAACTAATAAGTTGAAAAGGAGTAATTCTTGTTTCATTAAATTCGATTTTCTTTCAATAAAATTCCGCCTATTATTTAATGAGGTTTCGGAGATACAGTGAAAAGATTTCATTTGCGCCATGACATCACGCTGTTTACTTAAATCGTCCCACGTACTTCGTAACTTCGTTGCCTTTCTTTTTGCGTTACAACTTTCTTTTTTATTTATGTATTTATGACTTTTACTCTTTATTTTATTGCCTTAATTGAGTTCCTTTCATTACGTCAACCATTTGCGTTAACTGGATCTGCACTTCTTCTTCCTTTAGTTAGGTAAAGTAGATAATTAGGTCGACAAGTTAAGTTAACTATTTACTAATCAGGATGGCTGAATCTTTTTTTTTTTCTAAATTAGATTAACTGTTTAGGTTAATTAGGCTGAATCCCTTTTTTTCTAAATTAGATTAACTGTTTAGGTTAATTAGGTAAATTAGGTTTACTATTTACTTTTACTATTTAGGTAAACTAATGTTCATCTTTTTCACCTTATCTTTTCTATGTTGAGGTTCACTAATTAGATTAACTAAATGAGTTTTTGGTTTATTACGTTATGATTGGTTTTTTCTTACTTCTGATACTTTTTATTTGTTTTTTGAATGCCTTTTCGTTTTGCTTCGAAGTGCTTTCATACAGCGTGAAGTCATGGTTTTCCTTTGCAGTTGCTCTTCATTTCGTTGATTTAGACACCTATTCCCTCATCGCAAGGAGAATTCTTCTCCAACACTAAACCACAGGTTAGTGTTGGAATTGGTTCACACTCCATCATTAAACAATGGATGAAAGTGTTTTGTGTATCGAGCTTGGTTTGATGACATTGAGTGTGTCCCATAACCAAGGACAGTGCCCAAACGTCCGGATCTAACCCTGGACCTACCTGGCGAGTACCTCGATATACAAAAAAAAAAAAAGTCTCTTAGCAAGGGTGCTAATTGCAAAACAAGATACAATTTCATTCTTTCTTGATCCAATCCCCCGTCTATACATTACACAGTCCATGTACTCAGAAATGGAATGTACAGGGAACACAATTACATCTCGTAATGTTATTGTTGTCGCTTTCAGCCCCTGAAAATGAGATCATAAACTCCCTATACATTTCCGACACTGTTTCATGATACAATTTCATCAATTTGAGGGTCGCGAGTGAATAATAGGCGTTAGAAAGAGACTTAATTATCAGGGTTTGAAGTGGCTGGTTGATGGATTGGGAGCGCCTATATTTTATAGTGTGCACATAATACATGTTCGTATCAAGTTTCGTTACATTGAAACATCGCGCTCTTCATCAGCATAACAGCAAGCTGCCAGAAATTAATATCATCCTACGTTGACTCCAATAAACCTGACACCATTCTCTTCTGACACCACTCAAACTCTAGTCGTTGACACCACTCTCATTGTTCACACATCTCAGTGGTTGACACCACGGTAGTCGTTGACACCTCTCTGACACCATGTGCCCGTTGACACCACTTTGCCACTATTCCCCTCGTTGACACCACTATTCCCCTCGTTGACACCACCTCTCCCACGTACTAATCTAACTATCAAGATGTTCCAGATCCTGACATGTGTGATATGAGAGAGGTTACCAAGGGTTTCCAGACATTAGACAGAGCTGAGGACGCTGGACCAATGGGGGCCCTGGAGACATCTTCTCAAGCTCTTCTTCTTGCAGCGCTCAAAGGTGCGATGTTTTGTAATTCAAGGGGCGTCTAAAGTGTGTTTTCCTTCAAATCGTACCCATTCTTGATTCTAAATTATCCCACCCGAATTGATTCTATAGTGCTAAGTTACAGCGATGTTCCTGTACCGCGTTTTTTCGGCGAGAAAACGTGGACAAAAACGTGGACATTTCTCGGACGAAATTGAAAACGTGCGCGGTTTTTTCTTACGGTGTTCCTGTGTACGCGTTACTCGGAGGGAGAACTGGGAATGATACGAGAATGTGATTTGCATGTAAAGTGTAAACTAATTACACACACTCTTACACGCCCGGGATAGTTCAGGATGACTTAGTGTTCCTTTCAGCTCAGTCTGCAGAAATATTCATATTGGTTGCTTGGATGAAAAAGTTGTATATTTTCCTGAAGAACTTTATAATTTGGGCGTTTTGAGAGATTAAGTCAGAAAAATTGCGTCTGTACCTACTCAAGAAATTTTAACGGGAAATGCTGGACCTAATTTTAAGGACGGCGGACCTGAAAAACGCAGATATTTTTTGCATATCGAGGAACTCGCCATAAAGGTCCAGGTTTACCGGACGTTCACTTTCAGACAACGTTCTTCGTTATGCAGGGACATAATAAATGTTGAATCAAGTCAAAAGTATCGGACATTAAGTGGTATCATGAACAATAATATTCCCGATAATTGGTGCCTAGCGTGACTATAATGCCCGTGATAATTAGTCTGATACCTGAGGTATTTTCAGCTGCATAACGGAGGGGATTACTAAATTAATGAAGTTGAGGTTATTTTTAGCGTCAACGGCTGGTTGAATTCTGTAAATAAAATCTGAAAACTTTGCAACGATAAAACTCAGAAGAACAAACAGAGCGAAGAAAAAGTCATCATTGTTTACTTATTCCTCAATTAGAGAGTTGCTGGTAATAGACATAGATAGTGCAACAGCATCAATTTGATAAGGTTACGGCCATTAAATTAAGTTGGCTTTCTGTAAGGAGAACAGCGGTAGTCGATGGGCCGTGGTTAGGTAGGTACACTGGATTCAATCAATCGGTGTGGCAGAAAACCTGTTATTTCTGGGTTGGCGAAATGTTGACCCAAAATCCAACACTATGTTTCTCAGTGATTAATTTACTGTCATTAACGAGATGCACCCTATTTTCCTCAAGGTACGCAGTGCACAAGCTTCAAAATTGTGAATTATAGTAACTAGTACTACACTGCACTACCTATACCATCTGGCTACGACACTCATTTCAATAGTACACTATACAAGTATACACTACCCTATACACGAATGTGAGATGATATCATGAATTAGTCATAATTAGTTTTACTATATATTTCGAATATATAGTAGCATCCTCTATCAGAAAATCGTCCGAGAAACGCGGACGTTTTTTGGTCAACGAGAAATGTCAAAAAACCCCGCGCGTTTTCTCGGACGATTTCTCGGATAAAATCGTGCGCGTATTTTTGAACAGGAACATCGTAAAGTGTTTTCCGTGTACGTTTTCATCCGCGTTTTTGTCCGAGAAAACGCGGTACAGGAACATCGCTGTTATCCCCCATTTTTGCAACTTCCACTTAATTAAAATAATTCGTCTCAAAGGTAACAACTCGTCGGCAGTGTACCTGCTGCAACACACGTGTGTCAGACCTGACGTGGCGGACTCTAACGGTCTAACTCCCCTCATTGCGGCTAGTGTGAGTTTACCAACAGAAAGTGGAATGTTTCGCTGGGGAAAGGTTGAAAAATTGAAAATGTTGATTACAGCGATGTTCCTGTAACGCGTTTTCTCGGCGAGAAAACGTGGACAAAAACGCGGACATTTCTCGGACGAAATTGAAAACGTGCGCGGTTTTTTCTTACGGTGTTCCTGTGTACGCGTTACTCGGAGGCTAAGTTGGGAATGTGATTTGCATGTAAAATGTAAACTAATTATACACACTCTTACACGCCCAGGATAGTTCAGGATTACGTTGTGTTCCTTTCAGCTCAGTCAGCAGAAATATTCATATTGGTTGATTGGATGAAAAAGTTGTAGATTTTCCTGAAGAACTTTATCATTTGTGCGTTTAGAGAGATCAAGCCAAGAAATTTTATTAACGGGAAATGCTGAACCTAATTTCACGGACCTTAAAATCTCAGATATTTTTGCAAATCGAGGAACTCGCCACAAAGGTCCAGGTTTACCGGACGTTCACTTTTAGACAACGTTCTTCGTTATGGGACATAATAGATGATGATTGTTGAACCAAGTCAAAAGTATTGGACAAAAGTTTGGACAATAATATTCCCGATAAGGTGCCCAGCGTGACTATAATGTCCGTGATAATTAGTCTGATACCTGAGGTGTTTTTTGCAGCGGCATAACGGAGGGGATTACTAAATTAATGCGTAGAGGTTATTTTTTTTAGCGTCAAGGGGCTGGTATAATTCTGTTAATAAAACTGAAACTTTGTGACGATAAAACGCAGAAGAACAAACCGAACGAAGGAAAAGTCGCTGAAAATTGCATTTATTTATTCCTCAATCAGTGAGTAGCTGATACTAGACATAGATAGTGCAGCAGCATCAATTTGAAAAGGTTACGGGCCATTAAATTAAGTTGGCTTTCTTTGTTACATCATTGAAAATACGGATAATGTTTCGTAATTAGCACTGTATAAGGAGAAGAGCAGTAGTCGGTGGGCCTTGGTAAGGTAGGTACATTAGATTCAATCAATCGGAGTGGCAGAAAACCTGTAATTTCTGGGCAGGCGAAATGTTGACCAAAAATCCAACACTATGTTTCATTACTGTCATTAACGAGATGCAACCTATTTTCCTCGAGGTAGGCAGTGCATGAGTAGCTTCAAAGTTAATTATAGTAAGTACACTGCAATACACTATCTGGCTACGACACTCATTTCAATAGTAGGTACCTGCACTATACAATATACACTACCCTATACACGAATGTGAGATGATATCTTGAAGTCATAATTAGTTTTACTATATATTTCGAATACATAGTAGCATCCTCTATCAGAAAATCGTCCGAGAAACGCGGACGTTTTTGGTCAACGAGAAATGTCAAAACCCCGCGCGTTTTCTCGGACGATTTCTCGGATAAAATCGTGCGCGTATTTTTGAACAGGAACATCGTAATCTGTTTTCCGTGTACGTTTTCATCCGCGTTTTGTCCGAGAAAACGCGGTACAGGAACATCGCTGTAACCCTCTTGTGCACAGAATATCCTGATATTGCTCCTCAATGTCAATTTACGAAATTTAGGACCCCTTTCTACATTGACGAATGAAAACAATGAACTATAAAAACAGTTTCTCAAAGTTTGAAAGATCATTTCATCTGATATCCTAAACGCATAACAGCTCTGTTCTCCGACATCACTCATCAACTCTCATCTCACTCTACTCACTGTCCATCAGCCATTCTATGCACTCATCATCTCACTCTACATCAGCACTGTCCATCAGCCATTCTATGACTCATCAACTCATCTCACTCACCATCGCACTGTCTCATCCCAGCCATTCTATGACTCATCACTCTCTCTGGGATCACTCACTGTCCCATCAGCCATTCTATGACTCATCAACTCATCTCACTCTACATCAACTGTCCATCAGCCATTCTATGACTCATCAACTCATCTCACTCTATCGCACTGTCCCATCAGCCATTCTATGACTCATCAACTCATCTCACTCTACATCGAACTGTCATCCTCAGCCATTCTATGACTCATCAACTCATCCTCTACCATCCACTGTCCCATCAGCCATTCTATGACTCATCAACTCATCTCCTCTACATCACACTGTCCCATCAGCCCATTCTATGACTCATCAACTCATCTCACTCTACATCGATCACTGTCCCATCAGCCATTCTATGACTCATCAACTCATCTCACTCTACTCTACATCGCACTGTCCCATCAGCCATTCTATGACTCATCAACTCATCTCACTCTACATTGCACTGTCCCATCAGCCATTCTATGACTCATCAACTCATCTCCTCTACATCGCACTGTCCCATCAGCCATCCTATGACTCATCAACTCATCTCCTCTACATCGCACTGTCCCATCAGCATTCTTTGACTCAACTCTTCTCACTCCACCTTTCACTCCAACATCTGACATGATTATCACCACACAACAGCTTAAGTCAAATTTGAAAGCTGCCAACCAAATAACCTCAAGTGAATAGAATTCGCAATGCAATAAAGGAAGGTATCACAGCGAAAACATTGATGGACCAAGAACTGAGCGGGAAATTGGAGCAGCTCAGTACTGTCAGTGTCAAAACAAACACGAAACATTACCCTGTCTACACATAAGATCATAGCTATTATTAGCTTTCTCTTCCTTGCAGCTTTTGTAATGAGCTCTTAAGCCAGTGAAAGTATGTTATCAATAGGGATTCCACTTCTCCAGGAACGGAGATATTTTCTCCGCGCATTCGCAACTCAATTCGCAGAGCCGCGCAACGCAAACGCAGGTCCTCTAACAACGCCCGCAGTCGTTGAATCGTAATCTATACTTTAATGAATTTACTTGTGACGGAACGCGCGAAAATTGACACTTCGCGATTTTAGGCTGCTCATTACTTTTTGCGCCTACTATAGTGTGTCCAGAAGTATCAAAAATTTACGGATCGTTATAGTCCATTGGTGTAACGTTACAGGGAGCAAAATGGGCTCAAAATTATTGAATTGTGATAAAAATGAGATTTATCATAATCTTGGTGACCACCGAAAACGCTTTGGTCCAGGGGCCCGGCTAAACGGTTCAATGATAACGAGATATTTCCAAAGAGGAGGCAAAATTTGGGTTGATGTGGTATTCGATGATAATCACCTGACTGTACAGGGGGTTCATTTTGTGGCACTCCACTTTCTCCCGGTACTTTATGGGTCGTCTTCTGATGAGGAGGAAGCCGACACCACCCGCTACCAGCAGTATCAGAACCCCTCCAACGACTATGGGCGCCACGACACGGGTACCTGGTTACAATGGCACAGTGATGATGCTGCACAAAGTGATGTCTGATCTCACATGCGATCAGAGATAAAGGGGGGGGTAAGAGTAACTCACTGATGTGTGGAGTGAAGTCCCTGATTTCGATAGAGTTACTCACTGATGTATGGAGTGATGTCCCTAATGTCGAGTGAGTTACTCACTGATTTGTGGAGGGATGTCCTTGATTTCGATGGAAACAGTGTACTCCTTCTCCTCATCTTTGGACTGGGTGTTGGTGATGAGGATGGGCAGGCGGTAGAACCCGGGCTTTTCCACCTGCTTTATGTACTGGAGAGTCCGGCCCTTCACTTTGAAGTAATCCGTGTAGTCTCGCAGCTGAATCTGAGAGTGGAGTGTGAGAGCCATAACATAGGAACTCCGGGGTGTGGGGAAAGCCATGAGGCTGGCAGTAAGGGGTGTTAAGAGGGGCTATGATCAGGAGTGGTTTTCGTATCGGTAGTCCATAAACTGATATAAACTGATAACCCACTTTGAGTGAGAGCTACATAACCCCACTTTGAGTCACACCCACATAACCCCACTTTGAGTGACACCCACATAACCCCACTTTGAGTGACACCCACATAACCCCACTTTGAGTCACACCCACATAACCCCACTTTGAGTGACACCCACATAACCCCACTTTGAGTGACACCCACATAAACCCACTTTGAGTGACACCCACATAACCCCACTTTGAGTGACACCCACATAACCCCACTTTGAGTGACATCCACATAACCTCACTTTGAGTCACGCCCACATAACCCCACTTTGAGTCACGCCCACATAACCCCACTTTGAGTGACACCCACATAACCCCACTTTGAGTGACACCCACATAACCCCACTTTGAGTGACACCCACATAACCCCACTTTGAGTGACATCCACATAACGTCACCTCGAATGTGGTAGACTCCACCTCCTCATCCTCTATATCCTCCAGCAAAAGTCTGTCCCGGGGCTGCCTCGCGTTGTACGGCTTCTTGAAGAAACCGAACGCTCGTACCTCGAACCTGGCTTGTACTTGGTTCAGCAGCGTGTTGTTTGGTTCCACTTTTATCCTGATAGTAGTAATCTTGCTAGGTATTGAACCCCTGACGTTTTCATCGGTGTGTATAATACAGCGGTTGGTATTGACATAATTCCAACCTAAAATTCCAACCTGTTGATCTCCACAATGTAGTCGTTGATGTTGAAAGTGATGTTTATGGGCGTTATCATCTCCATTTTCTCGGGTGAGTCGTCCACGCATCGTAAGTTTCTATTATAGATGTAAGGAGTTTTTCCGTTGTTTCTCCTCTTCTTGACGTCTTTGAAGGTTCCGTTCAGCACTTTTATTATCTGAAGATCGTTGAGTCTTGTTAAACTAAACCTTTGAGAATATCTATACAGAACTTCTCGATTTTTGGGTCTTCGTCTCTATTCTGAGAGATTAGGACGATCCATTTCGTTGGTTATTATAATGCATGTCTATGCTGAAGTCCTAGTTAGTGTCATTGTGGATTTTTTGAAATCACCTTCTCATTGTCACCTCATTTTACCGCCTCGTAGCATATAATAATGAATTGTATTGAATATCATCAACATCTTGGGGGCAGTAAAATTGTAAAAAAGTAAAAACAATTGATTTAAAATCCTCGTTGGTACGAGTATGTAACTCACCAGTGTATAACTGAGACCACTTCTAACTGCAGATGGGTTGATCAGCTTCAAGTCCACCCCGAGGAGGTCGTCGTCAAAGGTGCAGGTAATGTTGTCATCGTCGTATTCCTTGACACCAATCTGCGTTTCTTTCTCTGTCAGCTGGGACTGCAAAGGTTTAGTAATGAGTGGTGTAACCTCCTAGCCAGGGCCTAAAGAGTGGTATAATTCGAGTGTTATAATTTGAATGGTATAAGTTGAGTGCTATTAGTTGGGTCATGGGTGGTATTAGTTGGGTGTTATAAGTTCAGTACCTCTACTGACACGGTGGCTGACTTCGCCAGAGCTTCAGGAGGTTGCGGGGTGTTTATTAGGGTTATGGTAATGTCCTGCTCATCAACTACGCTGCCATCTGGGTGGAAAACCACCATCCCAAAAGTGAGGTTTCTCCTGCTTTCTGCTGTTGACACGTGCATTTGTGCGAGTTTCTGAGGAGATCAGGTGTTGTAACCATAATAACCATGGTATTATGGTAACATGATTTTTGATGGAATCAGATGGTGAAAAGTTGACCCATTTACATCCTGGTCAGAATTCAGATAAGGCTCACGTATAGGTTCTTGTTCACCACCAGAGTGTAGTTCCTCGCCTTGATAGGCTGGTAGTCGGGTATGGGGTAGTGGTCGTAGGTAGGGATGGTGATGCGGTGGGTTACGTTGTGGGACTTGCAGGCGGGCACGTTCACCAGGATAGGTATCTCTCCCGGTTCCTCCCCTGTGGGCTGCATCACCTCGTAGGAGGCCAGGCTGAGGCTCTCCTGCTCAGAGCACCGGCACTTGGCGGAGTCGTCGTCCCACTGGGAGGAAGGTGTGCAGTGGATGGTGGGGGCGCCGTCCAGGTAGTAGCCCAGGCTGCCGTCACAACTCAGATGACACACGCTGGGAGTGATAGTTCATTGCAACAACAACAACAGGGACCCATGAGCTCAGGTGAAAAGTCACGCCCACTTAAGCACTCAGTAAGTCACCCCGGCCCATCCTACATAGAGCTATAGTGGTGCAGGTTGTTTTTTCTGCCAACCCATCCAACAGGCCAGCAACGAGTAGATCCACGAAAGAAAAGCCTTATAACTCACCTATTCATGTAGTAGTCGGTGTCATTACAGGCAGCCGACATTGCCACACAGTCTGTTTCGTTTGCCCTGCAGTTGTCCAGTCTTGGAGCTCCGCATTCCTGGGTTGAAAGTTGACATGATGACGTGTTAACTTCCGTTGACTCGATTTTTGAAACGTATGAATCTGTATCTAAATCAGTCTGCTATGCGCCCTTTTTTCTGAAACTCACGATGAGTGAGCAGTTGAGTCCGTTGGCGTCCAGCTTTTGATCGTAAGGACAGGAGCACTGGAAGCCACCTGCGTTGTCCAGACAGTAGTACTCGCAGCCGGAAGTGCCCCGGGAGCACTCATCCACCTGTGTGCAGACCCCTGCTTCCTCCTCGTAGCCGTGCCTGAGGAGAGGGGATCAGTTGACCTGTATTCTTTTATCTAGTCTGGCTCGTGATCGAAAGATCCCGGGTTCGATTCCTTGTCATTCCCACTGAGCTACGGGTGAAAGATACCTAGGTATCTCAAGCTATACAGGCACACGATTCACTCAGCCGAGCTTACAGTAAACTGTACGAGAGGGTTAAATGAGGAGCTGCCCATTGCAGCGAAGTCTCGGGCGAATAAATTATGGATTACACTTCCTTAACCATCATTGGCCGTACGGCTGTTGGAATAGAAGTAAAGCCTTCAAAAAAATTACACACCCCCCAAAGTTGGACGGCTCCCCTCCACCCCCTTCATGGGGTATGGAGGGTATTTACGTGAAGTCCCTAGGTTAGCACATTGATTGGATTTCCCTTGTGACCGGTGTTTGTCGTTTGACCAAATGGTGATCTACTTATTAACCCTGCATTTTCTTGCACGTGTGTTTTATCCTAACTTTTAATAAGTAATCCGGGTCGTTTTAAAGTAATCCAGATTTTTTAGTAATCCGGGTTGGCACAATGCAGTTATATTATGCTACTTTTTACTTTTTTAATTCTGCCGACTTTCTGTAAAGATCATGTTATCAGTCTGACCTAATGGTTGCCATTTCAAGTCGTACGCTCCTTGAATAAGGAAAAGTCACGCATCACCTGCTACAGCACTTCTCCTCTTTCATGCCCAGATGCTTATAATTTAAACTTTTAAGCATCGAATTAGAACTGGAAATGACGTTTACTTCCCAATTAAAAGATAATAAGATAAATCGGCTGCTAACCTGCAGGTGCAGTTGTAACCTCCGTCGTAGTTATGACACTCCCTGAACAGTTTCTTGGTGCACTGGTTTGCTATGAGGGGGTTCTCACACTCGTTCACATCTGACGGAAGAGAGATGATGAGGGGTAGGGGTGAGGAAGGGGTTGGGGTGAGAAAGGGACTGGGGTTGAGGGCAGAGAGGGGGCTGGTTCAGTGGTCGATTGGAGGTGGTTTGGGTTGAAGTGCGGGAAATATCACATGGCATCTCCTTTTGGGGGTTTGATACGAAGAATAATTACTGTGATCAAGATAACAGGTTATTTAGATACCCTTAATCAACTTCTCATACGAAGGGAAGCTTTAAAGTGTCGATCTGACTCCACCCACCTACGCAGACGCCAGAGTTGGCCCAGTCGTTCTCGTATCCGGGCAGGCACTCGCAGTGGAAAGAGTTGGGCGTGTTGACGCACTTCCTCTTGCCGCAGATGCCGGGGTGCTCCACACACTCATCCCGGTCCACGCAGGAGGTGGGGTCTGAGGCGTTCACCTTGTATCCGCTCAGACAGGAGCAGGAGCATACGTCACTCTGCTGCAAACATAGTCTTAAATATCATAGCCCGTATACCTAGTGGTAGAAATTAGGATGCGTTCTAATTTTGACGAATGAAATTATGATCGGTACTATACTATGATCGAAAGATTTGAGCGATCTTAAAATTTTTGAGACATAAATTTTTTCATCCTGAGATGAGAACAAATTAAATTTGAATTTCAACACACTGATTCTGAGATTAGGATTTTTATGAAAACAAGTCTATTTCTGGTCTAACTCCTGAGTTTGGATCTCACCCCTGAGTTAGGATCGTGTCCACAGATCTGCTGGCAGGGGTTCCAGGGCTCCCTATCGCAGACTCTCGTGCTCGTGTTGTACACCCACCCATAGGAGCAGACACACTGGTAACTCCCAGCTGTGTTCTGACACCCTGTGTTGGGGCAGGGGCTAGGGTCCCCCAGACACTCGTTTATGTCCTTGCAGAACCTGTGGAGGGGGCTGAGTCAGGGAGTATGGGATGTGGAAAAAGTGTGTGGGTGGCTAAATCAGAGAGCTTATAATGATGTGGATTGTGGAATAGGAGTGAGGTTGGCTAAATCAGAGAGCATGGGATGTGGAAATCAGAGGGCATGGGATGTGGATAGGAATAGGAGTGTGGGTTGTTAAATGTGGTAGGATTTGGGAATTTGGGAGGGGGGGTGAACTGGTGTCTGTTCAAGTAGTGTCTCATTTTAATGGGTACATGTTGAGCACCCCATACTCTGGACCCCCACTTAAGTACTAACGTTTTGTTGTAGAACTCGTAGCCCACGAAGCAGTTGCACTGGAAGGAGCCTGGGAGGTCCTGACAGAGGGCGTTGACACAGACCCCGGGGATCGCAGTGCACTCATCCACGTTCTGACACGAGCCATTTTGAGGGTTGTGCGCGTACCCTGCCTTGCACGTGCACGTGTAACTGCCAGGTGTGTTTACACACGTCGCGTCGCTAGGACACAGGGACGTGTCCTGGCACTCATCCAGATCTGTACACGTATGGTTGTTGGGCTTCAGGACGTAACCACGGGGGCAGGAACAGGTGTAGGAACCATCAGTGTTATGACAAGTGTCCGAGCAGAGGTCTGTACCGTCACTGCACTCATCTATGTCTGAGAATAAGATCTTAAGATGGAATCATATTAGACTCTTGACACTTTGACAGTTTTAAGAGAGTTGCAGCTTGTTAATCAGGTGCTGAGCACCTGGTTTTCTGCAGTAACGAATTTCATTACTTGCTTTACATAACCAAGTCACTGTAACCATTTACCTTGACAAGTTCCGTTTAATGAGCGAAGAGTCCCGCCCACCAGTTTGTAACCCTTGTTACATTTGCACCAATAGGACCCTATGTTGTTATCGCAGTGACTGTGCGGGAAGGGACTGCACACCGTGGTGTTGCGTACACACTCATCCACATCTGACAGAGATCACTGCGTTACCATGGTAACATTCATTGTTGCCTGTTGTTATATGTATTATTACCCTGCAGTGTAATTACTTTTCGAATTTTTGAGCAATATTAATCATGTAATATCACCGTACCCAGCAGTTGAATTACTGTCAAGTGTGTAATTACTACACCTCAACTGTTGAATTACTATTCAAGTGTTGAATTACTATTCCCAGCTGTTGAATTACTACTGTTGAATTACTACCAATTATCTGAAACGGCCATTCGCACGATTCTAACCTATTTGCTATCTCTGTGCGGATGTAAATAGGAGAATAATAAGCTCCCATGATATCTGTTATCGCACTTTTCATATTAACAACGATTCGATATAATCTATTCTTAACCGTATATATATACTGTAAAACAAGATAAAATAGCGATAAGGAGCACAAAATGTTCGGTACGATATATGTTATATTCTTCATGGCACATTCGGTAGCACAAGATAAAGTAAATATGAGCACAATGTATAAAATACGATATATCTAAACGATATTATAGGGCAACACAAGATAAAGATAAAATAGATAGAAGGAACACTATCGTATACACCTAGAAATGGCGCCACCCAGACGGGCTTGATAACTCCATCTGTGTTTCAATGTTTATTTAGCTAGTCTTAGAGATATAACGCAGACTTGTGGCGCCATATATAGGGTGTATTGCTCCGTTTTATCAAATTCAACTACATTATTTCTGTTCGCCGTCATTTCTATCTGTCAGTGTTCGTTACTTATTTTAGATCGGGATGAAGATAATGATTATGGCACAAAACTTATTGTTCAACTGAGAAGTACATACGAACATTTTGATGCACTCTAAAGATTTAGCTGACTACATTCACATGTGATCGTGTTTTTCTTTAATATAAGGACAGATTCTATATGAGATCCGCATAAGATTGTAGCTCTCGTGTCAGTTGTTATCAATGTTTGTGGTGTGAATTGTTTTCTTTCGATTGAGTACTTAACTTTCATGATTCATGTTTTTTATGGCAATGAAAGATCATAACAAAATTTTTTGTAAAGTACATGTACATACACTACGTCATACACCTACAGTATGTATCAATGCTGGGCGCTGGTTGTATAATTTAAAGTTTTGAACTTATTCGCTGAATTTACCCCGATACGATGATGATGTGATTCTGACTTTTACAAATCACCGGCAAATTTGTCCAAAATTCTCGCCTGTTTCAATTATGAAATAGTGCACACATTATTCATAAAAAATTGAGTCCGAATACTTAAGTTTCAAACCGTCTACTTTGATTGATGCGTATATGGCAGGATAATAATACAGTAAATACACACTTGGGTGTATAAATTACCATCGTAATTGCACTCGCAAGCTCGTGCAATTACTCCAATAAATGCACTCGCAAGCTCGTGCATTTATTGCATGAATTCCACTCGCAAGCTCGTGGGGCAACTGTCGTTGGGAACTTTTTTTTAATTATCGATAATTATCGCAAAAAAAGCGGTAAATACCGCTTTGTTGGAAAAAGACCGTTAATAAAACGCTTACGAAGTGCTTTTTGAG
Organism: Beroe forskalii; assembly: GCA_011033025.1. Lineage (NCBI taxonomy): Eukaryota > Metazoa > Ctenophora > Nuda > Beroida > Beroidae > Beroe > Beroe forskalii. The sequence continues at coordinate 341,027 of WFMF01000110.1, read as the reverse complement.
GTCTCAGAAAAAAGCGCTAAATTACCGGTAATTACCGCTTTTAACTGACATTGCAAAGAAAAAAGCGCTTTTTCAACGTTAATTATCGATAATAAGGGACATTAGCGTTAAGTTATCGCTTTTCGCTTCAGAATACCGGTTATAATCGCTCACTGTCACTGTTTCCCTACCGTTAATGAAGCGCTTATAATCGATAATTATCGCTAACGGAAGCGATTATAAGCGATAATTAATGGCCTTTTTTCTTTGATTTTGGCCGAAATAAAAAGCGCTGGGTAAGCGATTATTACCGGTAATTTGAATGTGTCGAAAATACCGGTAATCCAGCGGTATTAGCGCTTATTAACGGTTAATTAACGGTGGTCAAAAAAAGCGCTTTTTTCGTTAATAAAGCGATATTAGCGCTTATTATCGCTTACAAATCGCTAATTAGCGCTTTTGCCGTTTATTATCGCTAATGCCGGTAATTAACGGTAATTAACGATAATTATCGACAATTAACGCTTACTTATGCTTGGGATATTTCCGTTAATTACTGCTTATTATCGCTTCCTGGATCCACCCGCCCTGATGCCTGCTACCCGCTCTCGTTAACGGTAATAAGCGCTATTAACGCTTATTAGCGCTTATTAACGCGTATTATCGTTTATTACCGCTATTATCGGTAATTAACGGTAATTATCGACAATTAACGCTTGCTTATTCTGGGGGATATTTCCGTTAATTATCGCTTCCTGGATCCACCTGCCACCGAGCCCTGACCATGGCTGCCGCCAGCTACCGGTAATAATCGCTGTTACGTCTTAAGCTTTAATTAACGCTTATTAATGATTGTAGCGTTAATTATCGATTATATGCTTTAATTACCGCTTATTATTGATGATAACTGTTATTAACGTTAATCTGTGGACCACCTATACCAATAATCGTCTTCCGTTTTGATCACCTGATGTCAGGCGCTCATTATCAATATTAAAGTTAATTACCTAGCCCTAGCCAACCTTAACCCTAGCTAACTCTAGCCCCAGGTTACCTTAGCCCTAGCTAACCTTAGCCCTAGCTTAACCAAGCCCTAACTAATCCTAGCCCTAGCTAACTTAAGCCTTAGCTAATAACTGATCACTAACCCCAGCTTACTCGAGCCCTGACCTTCCTTAGCCCTAGCTAACCCTAGCAAACCTAGCCCTAGCTAACCCTAGCCCTTATTCACCCTTGCCCTAGCTAATCCATTAATCCTAACCCTAGCTAACCCTAACTCTTGCTAACCACAGCCCTAGCTAACACTAGCCCTAGCTAACCCTAGCCCTAGCTTGCCCTATCCCTAGCTAACCCTAGCCTTAGCTGGACCCAAGTCCTAACTGACGCTAGCCCTAGCTACCATTAGCCCTAGCTGACCCTAGCCCTAGCTAACACTAACCCTTATTAACCCTTGCCCAAGCTAACCCTAGCCCTAGCTAACCCTAGCTAACCCTAGCCCTAGCTAACCCTAGCCCTAGCTAACCCTATCCCTAGCTAACACTAGCCCTAGCTAATCCTTACCCTTATTAACCCTTGCTGAAGCTAACCTTAGCTCTAGCTAACCCTAACCCTAGCTAATCCAAGTCCTATCTAACCCTAGCCCTAGCTACCTCTAGCCCTAGCTGACCCTAGCCCAAGCTAACACTAGCCCTAGCTAACACTAGCCCTAGCTAACCCTATCCCTAGCTAACCCTAGCCCTAGCTACCAATAGCCCTAGCTAACCCTAGCCCTTATTAACCCTTGCCCTAGCTAATCCAGTAATCCTAACCCTAGCTAACCCTAACTCTTGCTGACCCTAGCCCTAGCTAACACTAGCCCTAGCTTGCCCTTTCCCTAGCTAACCCTAGCCTTAGCTAACCCAAGTCCTAACTGACCCTAGCCCTAGCTACCATTAGCCCTAGCTGACCCCAGCCCTAGCAAACACTAACCCTTATCAACCCTTGCCCAAGCTAACCCTAGCCCTAGCTAACCCTAGCCCTAGCTAACCCTATCCCTAGCTAACACTAGCCCTAGCTAATCCTTACCCTTATTAACCCTTGCTGAAGCTAACCTTAGCACTAGCTAACCCTAACCCTAGCTAATCCAATTCCTATCTAACCCTAGCCCTAGCTACCTCTAGCCCTAGCTGACCCTAGCCCTAGCTAACACTAGCCCTAGCTAACCCTATCCCTAGCTAACCCTAGCCCTAGCTAACAATAGCCCTAGCTAACCCTAGCCCTTATTAACCCTTGCCCAAGCTAATCCAGTAATCCTAACCCTAGCTAACCCTAACTCTTGCTGACCCTAGCCCTAGCTAACACTAGCCCTAGCTAACCCTAGCCCTAGCTTGCCCTTTCCCTAGCTAACCCTAGCCTTAGCTAACCCAAGTCCTAACTGACCCTAGCCCTAGCTACCATTAGCCCTAGCTGACCCTAGCCCTAGCTAACACTAACCCTTATTAACCCTTGCCCAAGCTAACCCTAGCCCTAGCTAACCCTAGCCCTAGCTAACCCTATCCCTAGCTAATCCTTACCCTTATTAACCCTTGCTGAAGCTAACCTTAGCTCTAGCAAACCCTAACCCTACCTAATCCAAGTCCTATCTAACCCTAGCCCTAGCTACCACTAGGGGCCATCCAGAAATGAGCTCATCACTTGGGTATGTATGTATGTTTTCGAAATGATGAGTTAGTGATGAGGTAGTATGTATGTAGGTTTGCAAAATGATGAGCTCATCAGTCATCACTTAGAGGCAAAATGTTGACATAAACCACTCGTTGGAAAATTGGACCAATGTTGGACCTAGTTAGTTAGAATTAAGATGATCCAACTTAAATTGCAGTACTTGCAGTAGTGACACCCCTTCAACCTTTCATATTGCATGATTGACGCAACATAAATCTTGAAATGATGAGATGAGGTTGGGGTATGTATGTATCTTTCCCAAAAGATGAGGTATTGATGAGGTAGTATGTATGAATGTTCGAAAAAGGCCGATTTTTGATGAGCTCATTTCTGGAGGGCCCCCTAGCCCTAGCTGACCCTAGCCCTAGCTAACACTAGCCCTATCTAACCCTATCCCTAGCTAACCCTAGCCCTAGCTACCAATAGCCCTAGCTAACACTAACCTTTATTAACTCTAGCCCCAGCTTACCCTAGCCCTAACCCTAACCCTAACCATTGCCCTAGCTAACACTAACCAGTAACCCTAGCTAACACTACCCCTAGCTAACCCTATCCCTAACAAACCCTAGCCCTAGCTACCAATAGCCCTAGCTAACCCTAACCTTTATTAACCTTTATTACCCAGCCCTAGCTTACCCTAGCCCTAACCCTAACCCTAAGCATTGCCCTAGCTAACACTAACCCTACCCCTAGCTAACCCTAGCCCTAGCTTACCCAAGTCCTATGTTACCCTAGCCCTAGCTGACACTAGCCCTAGCTAACACTAGCACTAGCCAAGCCTAGCCCTAGCTGCCACTAGCCCTAGCTGAGTGCTGACCCTAGCCCTAGCTAACACTAGCCCATGCTAACGCTAGCCCTAGCTAACACTAGCCCCAGCTAACACTAGCCCTAGCTTACCCTACTCCTAGGCCCTAGCTAACCCTAGCCCTAACCCTAACCCTAACCATTGCCCTAGCTAACACTAACCAGTAACCCTAGCTAACCCTACCCCTAGCTAACCCTACCCCTAATTAACCCTAGCCCTAGCTAACCCAAGTCCTATGTAACCCTAGCCCTAGCTGACACTAGCCCTAGCTAACACTAGCGCTAGCGAAGCCTAGCCCTAGCTGCCACTAGCCCTAGCTGAGTGCTGACCCTAGCCCTAGCTAACACTAGCCCCAGCTAACACGAGCCCTAGCTTACCCTACCCCTAGGCCCTAGCTAACCCTAGCCCTAGCTAACCCAAGTCCTAGCTAACCCTAGCCCTAGCTGACACTAGCCCTAGCTAACCCTAGCCCTAGCTAACACTAACCCTAGCTATCATAGCCCTAGCTACCACTAGCCCTTACCCTAACCCTAATCATTGCCCTAGGTAACACTAACCCTAGCTAACCCTTACCATAGCTAACTCTAGCTTCAGCTTAACCTAGCCCTAGCTAACCCCAGCCCGAGCTTACCCTATCCCTAGCTTACCTTAGCCTTAGGTAACCCAAGCCCTAACTAACCCTAGGCCTAGCTACCACTAGCCCTAGCTGACCCTAGCGCTACCTAACACTAGCCCTAGCTAACACAAGCCCTAGCTAACCCTAGCCCTAGCTAACCCTAGCCTTAGCTAACCCTATCCCTAGCTAACCCTAGCCTTAGCTAACCCAAGTCCTAACTAACCCTAGCCCTAGCTACCACTAATCCTAGCTGACCCTAGCCCTAGCTAACACTAGCTTTAGCTAACCCTAGCGCTTATTAAACCTTGCCCAAGCTAACCCTTGCCCTAGCTAACCCTAGCCCTAGCTCAAACGAACCATTGCTTTCTCTACCCCTAGCTAACCTGATCGGTTTCCGCCTGATCGGTTTCCGCCTGATCGGTTTCCGCCTGATCGGTTTCCGCCTGATCAGTTTCCGCCTGATCGGTTTCCGCCTGATCGGTTTCCGCCTGATCGGTTTCCGCCTGATCGGTTTCCCCCTGATCGGTTTCCGCCTGATCGGTTTCCGCCTGATCGGTTTCCGCCTGATCAGTTTCCGCCTGATCGGTTTCCGCCTGATCGGTTTCTGCCGGATCGGATTCCGCCTGATCGGTTTCCGCCTGATCGGTTTCCGCCTGATCGGTTTCCGCCTGATCGGTTTCCGTCTGATTTGTTTCCGCCTGATCGTTTTCCGCCTGATCGGTTTCCGCCTGATCGGTTTCCGCCTGATCGGTTTCCGCCTGATCGGTTTCCGCCTGATCGGTTTCCGCCTGATCGGTTTCCGCCTGATCGGTTTCCGCCTGATCGGTTTCCGCCTGATCGGTTTCCGCCTGATCGGTTTCCGCCTGATCGGTTTCCGCCTGATCGGTTTCCGCCTGATCGGTTTCCGCCTGATCGGTTTCCGCCTGATCGGTTTCCGCCTGATCGGTTTCCGCCTGATCGGTTTCCGCCTGATCAGTTTCCGCCTGATCGGTTTCCGCCTGATCGGTTTCTGCCGGATCGGATTCCGCCTGATCGGTTTCCGCCTGATCGGTTTCCGCCTGATCGGTTTCCGCCTGATCGTTTTCCGCCTGATCGGTTTCCGCCTGATCGGTTTCCGCCTGATCGGTTTCCGCCTGATTGGTTTCCGCCTGATCGGTTTCCGCCTGATCGGTTTCCGCCTGATCGGTTTCCGCCTGATCGGTTTCCGCCTGATCGGTTTCCGCCTGATCGGTTTCCGCCTGATCGGTTTCCGCCTGATCGGTTTCCGCCTGATCGGTTTCCGCCTGATCGGTTTCCGCCTGATCGGTTTCCGCCTGATCGGTTTCCGCCTGATCGGTTTCCGCCTGATCGGTTTCCGCCTGATCGGTTTCCGCCTGATCGGTTTCCGCCTGATCGGTTTCCGCCTGATCGGTTTCCGCCTGATCGGTTTCCGCCTGATCAGTTTCCGCCTGATCGGTTTCCGCCTGATCGGCTCTGGAGGAGTAAAAGTATATAAATTGGTTGAAGTATATTCTTGTGTTTGAGAAAAGAAAACTGAAAATATATTATGAAGCTAAAATGGAGACAAAAAAGTGGAGAGAAATTGAACAGTTATAGGCGCCTATAGCTGGCAAGTGATGAATTATCGGCGGTCACCGGCGCCTATAGGCGCCGATAAGCGCCTATACACCGCCAATCGGCGCCGTCGGCGTTTTTTGACCGCCTACATGCGCCTATAGGCGCCGATACTGGTTTTTGTCCTCAGCGATGTCCTAAGTATCGGCGCCTGTAGGCTCCGATATTGATCTCTAGCAATCTGTGTTCTTCCTTATTTTTTTCGGCGCCTATCGGCGCCGATGTATTAAAGCAGTCCTAAATTGGGTTAGGTTTGGGTCTGGGTCTGGGTTAGGGTTTGGGTTAGGGTTTGGGTTAGGGTTTGGGCTAGGGTTTGGGTTAGGGTTTGGGTTAGGGTCAGTGTTTGGGTTAGGGTTAGGGTTTGGGTTAGGGTTTGGGTTAGGGTTTGGGTTAACCGTTTGGGTTAGGGTTTGGGTTAGGGTTTGGGTTAGGGTTAGGGTTTGGGTTAGGTTGACCCAAACCCTAACCCAAACCGGGTTCGGGTTAGGGTTTGGGTCAACCGTAACCCTAACCATAACCCAAACCCTAACCCTAACCCAAACTCTAACCCAAACCCTAACCCAAACCCTAACCAAAACCCAAACCCTAACCCAAACCCTAACCCAAACCCTAACCCAAACCCTAACCCAAACCCTAACCCAAACCCTAACCCAAACCCTAACCCAAACCCTAACCCAAACCCTAACCCAAACCCTAACCCAAACCCTAACCCAAACCCTAACCCAAACCCTAACCCAAACCCTAACCCAAACCCTAACCCAAACCCTAACCCAAACCCTAACCCAAACCCTAACCCAAACCCTAACCCAAACCCTAACCCAAACCCTAACCCAAACCCTAACCCAAACCCTAACCCAAACCCTAACCCAAACCCTAACTCAAACCCTAACCCAAACCCTAACCCAAACCCTAACCCAAGCCCTAACCCAAACCCTTGGGACATGGTTAGCTAGGGCTAGGTTTAGCTAGGGCTAGGTTTAGCTAGGGCAAGGGTTAAGAGGACACAGAAAAAAGTTTTTCAGCTGGTGCCATCTTGTAGCATATGTAGTCGTGTAAGGTATATAAAAATATGAAAATTACCCGAATATGAGCCATAACTGAGATGACTAAAAAATCGGCATTTAAGTTTTCAGCAAAAAACGAAGTTTTTGACTATTGTACGAATGTACGGGCTAGGAAAATGCCCCGATCACCAAACTTGGAGGAATTTTAGTTTACCTGACCATCTAACTTCTCTCAAAAGGATTTTGCTTTATCTCAAAAAATGAATTTTTCCCGGCCAATTAAGTGATTTTTTGAGGCTCCCATCTTTAAAATACTTAGTCTGAAAGGCGTCAGGGCGATAATAAGCGTTAATAAGCGCTTACTGTAGTAGCGACTACTACCGTAAACGGCAGCAGACATCAGGGCGGGTGGATCCAGGAAGCGATAATAAGCGGTAATTAACGGAAATATCCCCCAGAATAAGCAAGCGTTAATTGTCGATAATTACCGATAATAGCGGTAATTAACGATAATACGCGTTAATAAGCGCTAATAAGCGTTAATAGCGCTTATTACCGTTAACGAGAGCGGGCAGCAGGCACCAGGGCGGGTGGATCCAGGAAGCGATAATAAGCGGTAATTAACGGAAATATCCCAAGCATAAGTAAGCGTTAATTGTCGATAATTATCGTTAATTACCGTTAATTACCGGCATTAGCGATAATAAACGGCCAAAAGCGCTAATTAGTGATTTGTAAGCGATAATAAGCGCTAATATCGCTTTATTAACGAAAAAAGCGCTTTTTTTGACCACCGTTAATTAACCGTTAATAAGCGCTAATACCGCTGGATTACCGGTATTTTCGACACATTCAAATTACCGGTAATAATCGCTTACCCAGCGCTTTTTATTTCGGCCAAAATCAAAGAAAAAAAGGCCATTAATTATCGCTTATAATCGCTTCCGTTAGCGATAATTATCGATTATAAGCGCTTCATTAACGGTAGGGAAAAACCGCTCAGTGAGCGATTATAACCGGTATTCTGAAGCGAAAAGCGATAACTTAACGCTAATGTCCCTTATTATCGATAATTAACGTTGAAAAAGCGCTTTTTTCTTTGCAATGTCAGTTAAAAGCGGTAATTACCGGTAATTTAGCGCTTTTTTCTGAGACCCCAAAAAGCACTTCGTAAGCGTTTTATTAACGGTCTTTTTCCAACAAAGCGGTATTTACCGCTTTTTTTGCGATAATTATCGATAATTAAAAAAAAGTTCCCAACGACAGTTGCCGCTCGTGGAATTAATGTGGTAATTAGTAATTACACACCCAAGTGTGTATTTACCGTATATTATCGTATTGTTTACATTATGTTTTGTAGCCAGAGCAACATGTGTTATGTTTTAGTGTTTTGTAAGCTGCTGTACCAAAGCAACATATGTGAACTGCTATATTCTGTAAGCTGTGTTTCTATGTATATTGTGTAACCATAGCAACATGATGTGCTGCTATGTTGTGTAATCCTAGCAACATTATGTGTTGCTAAGCTGTGTTACTGCAGCAACATGATGTGTTGCTATGTTGTGTAACCATAGCAACATTATATCATATATGTTGCTAGGCTGTGTTACCGCAGCAACATGATGTGTTGTGGTGTTCTAGCAACATGATGTGTTATGTTGTTGTGCAGTAACCATGCCCCATGGCAACATGATGTGCTGCTATGTTGTGTATCCATAGCAACATTATGTGTTGCTAAGCTGTGTTACTGCAGCAACATGATGTGTTGCTATGTTGTGTAACCATAGCAACATTATATGTTGCTAGGCTGTGTTACCGCAGCAACATGATGTGTTGTGGTGTTCTAGCAACATGATGTGTTATGTTGTTGTGCAGTAACCATGGCAACATGATGTGCTGCTATGGTGTGTGTCCATAGCAACATTATGTGTTGACAAGCTGTGTAACTGCAGCAACATGATGTGTTGCTGTGAAAGCTGATCCTATCTGGGTTGTGATCCCTTGCCACGTGTTGAGTGGGCTGTGTTTGCGCCACGTGGCGGTGCCTCTTTGACAACATCCCCCGCTGTTCTGGCCAGGATATCCGATGTCAGGGCTGGCAGGGATCCAATCACCTGATTACAGCCCTGTCACGAGGCGAAATGCTTGCCACATCCAGCAGGAGGATAAGGAGAACAGAAATAGTGATTACACCATCTCCTGAGGGGAGGAAGAAAGAACTGCTAATCCTGTTAACCACCACGTGACTTGTTAGGGGGATGGCACGCGACTTTATTAACTTCTTATCGCAGAAAGCTGGAATTTGCGAAATGACATCAATTTGCTGTCTGCGTCATCAGATTACTTGCATCAGAGCTGAGCGGTGAAACTGGGTGGTTTTCAGGACCCATGATATATGCTTATCATCCACCAGAGTTTTGCATAATGTATAAAATTATTTAATTTTGCTGGGTATTGCTGGAATATTCCTGGAATATGGGATCATTCCGGAGGATAAATATTTTTAAGGAACCAGATAAGCAAACATGGCAGTCACAAGAACACCACCGTTTGGCATTAACTGGCTCCCTGACAAATCTTCATTGTCAGTCGACAACATTTCAGGTCTGAGAACTATAAGGACTCACCTTTGTCACAGTTTTGTCCTTCCCATCCGGCACAGCATCTGAGAAGAGTTTTATTTACCAAAATATCAACGCAGTAAGTACTGTAGGGAGTAATCAGTAAAGATAAACAAGATAAAAGGTAAAAAGCTTAACTTCTTGATCAATAAGACCTTACCATAATTGCCTACATTTATTATTTAAGATAGAACCTCACGCTTTATGCAGGGTATGCAGATAAAATATTGAAATAATCATGAATCTGATATTCAATACCTTGAACATGAACTGTTGCTGCTAGAGCACGGATTTCCTTGTGTGTCACAGAAACTGAAACGGAACAATGTCAGGGCTGTCTGAATAGGACCATTAATATAACTCACACGGCGGCGCTACGCGCCATCTCGTTCGCAGATTTCGACTAATGCCATTCAAATTGTGTTGCTTGAATGCTTTTTCTAACAATTCCAATCAGAACGCGATAAATGGACAATAATAATAGCCCGTCAAACTGGCAATGATTTTCATACTTCGAAAATCCTCGTCAGAACGCCATGGCACATTAATATATCAGAATGTCTACGATAAATGCTGATTATGATAAATACTCAACGCATTATCAACAACTGCCTTAGAAATGGATTTCAATGCCTAAACATTGTTGCACATGTTAACATGGCAACGCGAACACTTACGATATTTTGCACGTGGGCGTTCCAAAGGTACAGAAAAGACTAGAAGGCCCGTTGGGTCAAATGGGTCACAGAGTGCCCCCATACCAACTCTTACTTTTAGTCTTACCTCTGTCGACGGTTTCCAATGTTCCCATTCTGCCAAAAAACAATCATACTCCTTCTCGCATCAAAAATATCAACCAGAACGACAGTTACAAGCGTATTCAAAACAGCATAGTCCTTTTATGATAAAACATTAATGATTGCTTGCGCGATTTTTCATGCACGTGCAACTATATAGCAATCATAGTTATGCGCAAATTATTTGTGACCCAATGAGCAATTAGACCCCGACTACTTGGGGTCTTAAGGGGGGGGGGGGTGTGTTCAACCCAAATTTTTTGGAAAACAAGTTTCTGTGATAATGGTTGACCCAAAAGGACCACCCCTGGCCCCCTGGGGCCAATTTTTTGGCTGGGTTTGGTACCCCCAGACCCACTGGCGCCGCCGTGGCGCCGTGCCTTACCTTTCAAAATTCGGTACTCCGGGTACTCGTGAGTACCGGGAAATTTTTTTGATCTACCGGGAAATTTTCTGAAAATCTGAAATTTTCGAAAATTTGGATCAGTCACAAAGCAAAGTGGCAACGGGTCGTCCCACTTCCCGGTAGTTAGGAATCTTCCGATTTCCCAGTGGCAACGAATCTTCCCACTTCCCAGTGGCAACGAATCATCCCACTTCCCGGCAGTAAGGAATCTTCCTAACTTCCAGTGGCAACGAATCTTCCCACTTCCCGGTAGTAAGGAATCTTCCCACTTCCCAGTGATAACGAATCTTCCCACTTCCCAGTGGTAAGGAATCTTCCAATTTCCCAGTGGTAACGAATCTTCCCACTTCCCGGTAGTAAGGAATCTTCCCACTTCCCAGTGATAACGAATCTTCCCACTTCCCGGTAGTTAGGAATCTTCCCACTTCCCAGTGGTAAGGAATCTTCCCACTTCACAGTGGTAAGGAATCTTCCAATTTCCCAGTGGCAACGAATCTTCCCACTTCCCAGTGGCAACGAATCATCCCACTTCCCGGCAGTAAGGAATCTTCCTAACTTCCAGTGGCAACGAATCTTCCCACTTCCCAATGGTCAGGAATCTTACCACTTCCCAGTTACAACGAATCTTCCCACTTCCCGGTAGTAAAGTAGTAAGGAATCTTCCCACTTCCCAGTGACAACGAATCTTCCCACTTTCCGGTAGTTAGGAATCTTCCCACTTCCCAGTAGCAACTAATCTTCCCATTTCCCGGTAGTAAGGAATCTTTCCACTTCCCAGTGGCAACGAATCTTCCCACTTCCCAGTGGTAAGGAATCTTCCCACTTCCCAGTGCCAACGAATCATCCCACTTCCCGGTAGTAAGGAATCTTCCCACTTCCCAGTGGCAACGAATCTTCCCACTTCCCAATGGTAAGGAATCTTCTCATTCCCCGATAGTGAGGAATCTGATAAAATTTCCAGACTTTAATAGAGCTTTGGATGCAAGTTTGACATATAAAATTAGGAGTTCGCCATGCTAGTTGCATCAAAATTTGCAGCAAAAATCCTAAAATAACGATGTTTCTATCTACTTGAAACGTCTGGCTTGCTGGGGGCTGCCGCCCCCAGACCCCTGCTCACAAATGTTGGAAATACGTTTGCATGATCAGTTCTCCATGCCATCAGCCGCAAGATTGGCAGCAAAAATCGTAAGAAAACGATGTTTCTATCTACTTGAAACGTCTGGCTCGCTGGGTGCTGCCGCCCCCAGACCCCTGCTCACAACTGCTGGAATTACGTTTGCATCTGTTCTCCATGCAATTAGCCTCAAGATTGGCAGCAAAAATCGTAAGAAAACGATTTTCCTATCTACTTGAAACGTCTGGCTCGCTGGGGGCTGCCGCCCCAGACCCCTGCTTACAATTACTGTTGTACTAAGTTTATGTCAAAGCATCAGGATTTGTCCATGAATCATTCATATCTTGAATAATGAATATGATGGGAAGTATTTGCTCTTAATGGACATTTTGCGAGCGAAGCGAGCGGTCCACAAAAAGCATAAAAATTTGATTTGGTGGGAAAAATGTGGTGAGTACGGGGAAGAAAAATACTTTTGAAAGGTAAGCACCATGCCCAAAAATGGGCCCAAAATGGGCATATTTTTTCAAAAGCGACTTGGGCGGGATCTGAGGTGTGCAATCGATAGATAATGGTCCCCTGAGTTACCATAAAAAATTTGAAGTCGATATCTCAAAAAATGGCCGAGTTATGGCCGAAAAACGTATGCCCATATATGGGCATACGCGCGTTGCGCAAGCCTATTTTGTCCCATAACTTGGTCAAATATCAATATTTTTTAATGAAACCAACTTTATTCGATAAATAACGTTAAGTTATGTATTCTCTGCAAGTATGGGGTTGATTGCTGCTAAAATGGCGATTTGAGGTCCAAAAAACTTCTAAAAAACCACAAAATCGCCATTTTCTCGGTTTGCAGTTTTGCGATAATCGACTTTACATTTTTTTCAATATCTCAGCCGTTTTTCAATATTTTTACATGAACATTTCAGAATCGCTTCAAAACTAAATTTCGCACTTATTCTATAGACGGATTTTTGATTGAGGTCCCCAAAAATTTTTTTTGGTCCTCGGACCAAAAATCCCCGGGGATTTTTGTGGTTTTTTAGAAGTTTTTTGGACCTCAAATCGCCATTTTAGCAGCAATCAACCCCATACTTGCAGAGAATACGTAACTTAACGTTATTTATCGAATTAAGTTGGTTTCATTCAAAAATATTGATATTTGACCAAGTTATGGGACAAAATAGGCTTGCACAACGCGCGTATGCCCATATATGGGCATACGTTTTTCGGCCATAACTCGGCCATTTTTTGAGATATCGACTTCAAATTTTTTATGGTAACTCAGGGGACCATTATCTATCGATTGCACACCTCAGATCCTGCCCAAGTCGCTTTTGAAAAAATATGCTCATTTTGGGCCCATTTTTGGGCACGGCGCCACGGCGGCGCCAGTGGGTCTGGGGGTACCAAACCCAGCCAATCATGAAGCTGTTGAGACTTTGAGACCATAATTCATGGCGTTTGGCAAGCGAGATGACTTCGTTATTTCCTTTATATGGAGGATTGTTCAATGTGCATTCATTGACGATGATGGAATTAATTCTGGTTATAAAAGTTTTATGCACTAATATGTATCTCAATGTTGTCCTATAATCCTATTATAGTGAAAAATTCATATATTCCTTTTTAAGCATGATTAACTGCAATGATATGTCATGGATGCATAAAGAATTGACCTTACATAGGTACGTTGTCTATGATTGCGCGTTTATTGGTTCATATTTCGTTTGCCAATTGTAACACAGAGATATCGACGACTCAAATGACAGCACTTCTGCACTATGGTTTGTAGATAAGAATACATGGAATAATCGTCTGGCATTGTTGCTTAATAATTTCACAATGGTCACTAATTGGCCAATGTCTACAGTGTGTTATTCAGTCTGAAGTCAGTTGTTTGTTTGGTGTTGAATCTCTAGAAGTTGCTTAAGTTTGACTCAATGTACCTATCCGGTGGATCACTTTAAGACATTACATGGAAGTGTTTACTATTTTGGGATGCAGGGAAATGATGCTTAAAATAAAATAAAAGCAATAACGCGTTTCCGCTTGCATAATCACGTGTATATCACTGTTCGCGTTGTGCACACCTATATACGTAGGCTAAGGAAGTAAGGAATGCTTTGCAACAGCAAAATGAGCACTTTGCTAAATCGCCGACTCGGCACCGATGAGCGCCTACCAGGTGCCTATCGGTGGTACCATCTAAAGGCGCCGATGTGTTGATCAGCGCTATCTGAAAATGGGTCATCACGCATTCGTCGGCGCTGATCAATCAGCCCAGGATGAGACATGGGTGCTGATTAGCCCAGGGTGCTGATCGAGTGATCGGGATCTTAATTGGTAAATTGCCCGTTTTCACCTTATCATGTTTTCACTTCATTTGGCGTTCTTGTGCGGCTTTCATAGCATTAGCAATTTGATTTCGTGAACTACTGTAATGCGGACCTTCGAACTGTGTGATTCATTTATTTTCTGTGGGCAAACAATTTGAGCTACGGCTACTTACAGAATCAATATGTGAGCAACAGAACGATACTTACAGGACACTTACGATCAACTTACTGGCTTGCAGAAAACTGACAGGCAACTTACTTGCTTACAGAAAACTGACAGTTTACTTTCTGGCTTGCAGAAAACTGACAGTCTACTGACTTACAGAAAACACGATATACTTAGAAAAAACTGACAATCTACTTACTGGCTAGCTGAATTGCCCGGAAGTGAATAAGCAGCCAAAATAATAGTACTTAGCAGCAAGGTCCTAAGACCAATCGAAGTTAGCACTTGAAAACTAATGGTTTCGTATATATCAGACTAGTTCCAGGAAAAGTGTTAAAAAAGAAAAACTTTTCGCTTGAGCTTCGGAGAAATGAAGAGTCTCTTAACGTATGTGAGTAATATTAGGGACAAGGTTATCTAACATATTGTGTTACAAGGGAGTCATGTTATAGGCAGCGCGTTCTCAGCTGATACCTCAGCTTATCAGTGCAAGCCATCACCACAACGCCATTCCATTACCACCGTCACTTCACACCTTCTATCAGCGTACCCGGTAGGTACATCATGTTATGTAGGGTAATTTTAAAATATTTCCTTGTGTTTCGATAACGCGTAACCCTGGATCGGTTTGTCGATCAAGAGACAAGGATACACTCTGTGTATTTCACTGAGTATAACACACTCTGGTGGAGCTGTGACGTGTTACAGAATGGAAGTAGGGAACAGATAGGGTTCAATTGCCATGTACATTTTGGAGTTAGGTAACGACGGCAGATAGCAAATATTGCCTTAGATGTATTTTTTCCCTCCCCATTGGCCTTTTTGTGAATACAAAAAGGCAAATGAGAGGGTTAGCAGAGATCGTGTTTGGGAAGGTGAGAAATAGGATATGTGCATAGCAGGTCCAGATTTGCAATACAACTACTGTAATTTCTGGAAAGTGCCCGGAAAGTCCGAGGGAGATATGTCCACAAAATTTGAGGGAGATGTCCACAAATTTGAGGGAGATGTCCACATATTTGAGGGAGATTTCGTCAACAATGGTACCATCAGGTGGAGTCGCGTAGCAACCTTAATTGCGCGCGCAGTTGCGCGCAATTCACTCCGCAAGATCAGGATGGATGTACATATCGAACAGTTTTGTGCGCGGCGCTGCGGCTCATCATCATGCGTTGCGCGCTCATGTTAAGCTTTAGTTAGCCTATCAAATTTTAGCGAAAATTCAAGCGCCGAGTCAACACTTTACCAATGTTTGAAATTCTAGCAATTTTGAACAATTTATGGTGGAAAAACAAATTACTGTATCATGAAATTGTATATCATGAAATTTGATGGATTTCTCCCATCCCACGCGCGCGGCGCAACGTTCCACATTTGGACGTCACTTTTGATAGCCATCCAGTCAGAAGAAATAGACGTAGACGGGCAACGTCCGTCGAACTCGACATGAAATTGAATCATCAATGCTATAGTAATAGTTGCTTGCGTGAAAACCATGGCAAACTACGGAGTTTATGAAATAAATAACTTCGTGAAATAATGCAATTGCGTTGTTAAAAAGCTCATCAACGTGGATCGTCGGATCGAAGCTGCCCATGTCCCACATGCATTTAGAATTGCGCCTTTCTATTAATATTTTCTTCAAGCTCGGGGGAGGGAAATTAAGCGCCCGCAAATGGGTAACGGGCGCAATTCTTGTTAAAATACAGAATTAGAATTTAGAAAAATTCTTAAAAAATTCTGTATCTTTAAATTAATACATATCGGGTCCATTTTGGGATGATTCATAATTCTCGGTGGCGCGGCCCAAGGGATGTATCCGGTTTAGACCCGCAGCCAGAAGAACCATGGTCTAGACTAGACCTATATGGACGCTATCAGGAAAT
Organism: Beroe forskalii; assembly: GCA_011033025.1. Classification (NCBI taxonomy): domain Eukaryota; kingdom Metazoa; phylum Ctenophora; class Nuda; order Beroida; family Beroidae; genus Beroe; species Beroe forskalii. The sequence continues at coordinate 324,971 of WFMF01000110.1, read as the reverse complement.
TATCTATGTACTCATGTATCATTTGCAATGATGAAAACTTTCGCGGTTATTTGAATGGCCACTGGATTGAGCAGCTTTCTGTTTTATTCCTCCCTGACATCGACCAATCAGAGTGCGATTTGACTATCAACTCGTTCCCTGATTGGTCAATGCAATAGCTCTGACATGGCGTTTCGTCACGACGTAGCATCAAAGCTGATATTCTCAGCCCTAGTAACGATCGTTTTCCAAGCTTTTGGTGGATTTTGTCTGTTTCATCACTTGGTTACCTCCGTGGTTCCTTGTCTAGTCCGATACTGGGGACTTGTTCCACTGCTAGCTATAGGTTTGATCTTTATGAATTAATTTAGAGAAGATAGATTGGGTCAATTATATTCTCAATCAAAATTCATTCTATTCAATCCATAACATTATTACCCAATTTCTTAATTCACAACTCTTGTAAATTGTCATTGATTATATTGATTATAAGTCGGTTGGTCAATGGTCTTATTTGTTCTAATATTCACCGACCCCTGGGCCCTGGCTCAAATTCATTTGTTCAATGATAAACGGCTAAATTCATTATAACAAAAAGCATTCAATAAATAAAATTGTTTTTGATACCATGATGCAGGGGTTCTGAGAAGCTTCGACTTCATATTCTGCATAAGAGCGGTTTATACCCTTCTCTGCTCAAGACTGACTCGCTCCCTTGGTACTCAATCCGGTCAACCATCATACTATCACGGTAAGAAAACAGTGCTAGAAGCAGTAATAGAAAGCTGGAATCAGTGGTTGACCGGGGGCGGGATCTCAGCCGGGGCCGGGGCCGGGGATGGCGATTCAGGCCGGGGCAGGGGGCGGGGAAGACTTGAGAAATTTGACCGGGGCCGGGGCCGGGGAACCATCAATTTAGCCGGGGCCGGAGATTGCTGACCAAAGTTAGATAAAGAAAATTGGGCCGGAGTACTTTTAAGACGAGAAATGGAATACAAAATATGCGCATAAAAAAACTGCCAGGTTAGGTATTCAATACACATTTAAGCAAAATCACTGAAATTCAATGATATGTAGGGGTCCCCAAGAAGCCAGTTGACCTGAGCAAATAGAATTTTCGCCTCTTTAGTATTTCAACTCAATTTCTCGTATTTTTCAAACGAATCTGGTCGAAGCAAAATCAAGACCGTCACTGAAATTCAATGATATGCAGGGTCTGAGGGCGGCAGCTCCCAGAAGCAAGAAGACCTGAGCAAAAAGGAATAGAATCGTTGCCTCTGTAGCATTTCAACTCTATTTTTCGTATTTTTTCGACGTATTTGGTCTAACTTCTGAGCAAAATCAAGACTGTCAATAAAATTCAATGATATGCAGGGGTCTGGGGGCAGCAGCCCTTAGAAGCCAGACGACCTGAGCAAATAGAATAATTGCCTCTTTAGTATTTCAATTCGATTCTCTTATATTTCAAACGAATCTGGTCTAAGCAAGATCAAGACCGTCACTGAAATTCAATGATACGCAGGGGTCTGGGGGCGGCAGCCCCCAGAAGCCAGACGACCTGAGCAAATAGTATAATCGCCTCTTTGGTATTTCAGCTCAATTCTCGTATTTTTCAAACGAACTTGGCCGAAGAAAAATCAAAACTGTCACTGAAATTCAATGATATACAGGGGTCTGGGGGCGGCTGCAGCCCCCAGAAGCCAGATGACCTGTGCAAATATAAGAACAGTCGCTTTTAAAGCATTAATAAGGCTCTATTTTTGTATTTTTGGTCTGGTCCTGAAGAAAGATCAAGAGTGTTGTGGAACCTAAGTGTGTCGAGTGCCCTGGGGGAGACAACCTCCAGAAACCAAGTGTTTAATCATGGGCTGATAAAATAGATGCCTCAACAGTATTTAGCCTTTTTAAAACAGTATTTTCGTCTATTTTCAATGTGTTTACATGTCTCGTCGAAGCAAAAATAACACGAAAGTTAAACTTTGATGATAGATGCTGGTCTAGGGGTAGTGATTAGATGTCGATAGATAGCAACATGAGCTCAATACAATTTTACCTACAATTTCAAGTAATTAAAATGTACATATGTACGTGAGTACGCGTCTTGAGCGACCTATTCAGAAGTTAAATGTCCTAAGCATTAGCAATATCATTGGATGGAAAAATACATCGTCTCGTTTCATGTCAAATGAGGAAATTATTATGGAATTCACAAATTTCCATCTGAAAAGGTAAATGTTAAATCCCCGGCCAATTCCCCGGTAAAATCACGATTTTAGGCCGGGGCCGGGGTTAAAAAATTCGGCCGGGGCCGGGAAGAGCCGGGGGCAGTGATTTTGGCCGGGGCCGGGGCCCCGGTCGACCACTGGCTGGAATTTGGGTAGGCATAGCTTACTGCTAGTGCAATGTTTAGAGCTCACTGCAATGTTTGCAGCTCAATGCACTGTTTGGAGCTCACTGCACTGTTTGGAGCTCACTGCTTTGTTTGGAGCTCACTGCACTGTTAGGAGCTCACTGCTCTGTTTGCAGCTCACTGCCTCACTACAGTGTTTGGAGCTCCTGTCTGCTTCTCTTGAGCATCTCCAGATACCCCTCATGCACGGGTCCCCCACACCTTCTTTTGACCCCGTGATAGTCTGTCAAATTAGCACGACTCCCTGGACTGGGCCGGTAAGAAGTGTTCTGCAGGGGTGTAGCTGAGTGGTGGGCCATGCTACACATTTTACACGCCATGTCCTCCACCATGTGCAGACCCTGCACTGCGTACTTCTGCTTCCAGGAAAAGAAGCTGTTGTAGAGCGTTTCATTGGAAGCTACCTGTCTCAAGTAGTCTGCTAGCTCCTTAATTGAAGCAAAGTCAGCTGCATTAATAAAACTACCCGGGATAGCTAGCCTAGGGTCACTGTAGTTAGCACCTCCCATCACTATTGGGACCATGCCTGCTCCCAATGCATTGTCCCAGTACTTCTCCGTTATGTAGTCCTCGCAGAAGGAGTTCTCCGCAGAGAAGTAGAACTTGTAGCCCATGTTCCGCGTGTACTCCTTGAAGCTGGTTTTCTTGGCCCCGCTCTCCGGTGGGTGGTGAGGGTAAGGCCCTGCGCACCTCCCTGACACGTCCACCTGGATGCCGTACGCTTCCAGTAACCGGGCCGTTTCCTCGCGCTCGAACACGCCGCAATGTGAAACTGCCCACAGCACCATCCCTGACTTGTTCTCCAAGTAGTTGGTGTCGGGGGAAGGTCTGGGCTCCGTGTCCCGCAGCTCCCGGTAGGTGCTGTAGTAGGTCACGATGTCGCTGGAGGAGTGGTAGGTGGCGGTGATGTCGAACAAGCCGTTGTACAAGTCAGGGGGACCATTCTGGTGGCACCGGACCGGGCTCTCCAGGGTGAAGTACACCCAGAGCTGGCCATCGTCCGCCGAAGGGGCGGAGAATCTTTTGGACGAGAGTATGTCTTTGAAACCCACCGAATTAGCGTGGAACAACACGACATCAGCTTCCTCAAATCTAGTCTTGTCGTAGGAAACTGTGCAGGGCTCCTTGACGGTCCTACATCGCAATTGTTGGCCTTGTTTCAAGTTCCACCACTCCCTCATTCCCCATTTGTTGGTGTAAAATAGAATTTCCTTGCTCTCCTTCTTTCCTCCCTGCTGAGTTTCCTTGTTTTCCCTCTTCCCTTCCAGTACTTGATTGCGTGTTTCCTCTCCTTTTTCGTTTGTTTTTTGTCCATTGTCGTGTGCTTCCTTTGCGTGGTCGTGCACTTCATTTGCTTGGTCCTGTGCTTCATTTGCTTGGTCGTGTGTTTCCTTTGCTTGGCCCTGATCAGCTTCCTTTCCTTGGTCGTGTATTTCCTTTGCTTGGTCCTGTGCTTCCTGCTGACTGTCGAGTGAAAAGCCCGGCACCCAGCGTCGCTCTGAGCTGGTGTTGGGACTGTGGGGAGACATTATGCCTATCAGGAGGGAGAGGAGGAGGAGGATACAGATACACGTGTAGAGGACTCGCTTCAGAAACCTGGTCGGCATGTTCCTGAGATGTTGAAATACGGATTTAGATCACATTCAGTTCGCCTGCTCAATGAAAGTAGAAATCATAAATTTTTGACACAACTAGAAGAAAATCTATTGCCCTTTCCTCCTTGAAATTCCCGCTTCTTTATGAAACATAAAAAGTTAAAAGCCGCCTACAATATAACCAGTAACCGCTAGAAAAGTCATCGAAGGGGCTACAGGGAAAATACCAGCTATATTGCAAAGTCAATCCTGTTCTTGGTTCTTACTTCCCTACTTCCTTACTTCCTCAATATTTGCTACGTGTTCAATCAACATCTTGAATCAAGGAAAGTAAAGAGTAAACCTAAAAGACGAAGACAATTTAGTTGAAAGGCCAAAAATTATTCGAAAGTCAGTATCACTCTCAAATTTAAACCTTCACTCTTAGAGTTCAATAAAAATGCCTCGACTTGCTCTTCAGAAAATGCAAAAGTACAAAATGTACAAGAAGAAAACTACAACTGGCCGCAAGCAAGTGTTCCGTTATTAAATCCACACTTCAAATTATTTACAAGCAAGTCAGCTGCATTCAGTGCTGCTTAACGAAGAAAGAGCTAAGCAGCTGCTCCGCCTTGTACTCCTTGATGTGATGTAGCTGTGTACTGCAATCTGTTATATTCTACAGATTTCATATAGCCGATTTTCTTGTTGAAGTTGTGATATCCTCAGTGCCAGGCTGGCTAGACAATAAATCAGCAGAAATGTAGTGTTGTGCCTGACTCTTGGGGATTTTTCCTTTTATCAACTGCATCATCCTACAAACCTCTTTAGATAAATTTTATGTCGTTGGAAAGCTGGAATGTTCCTCTACAAGCTTATTTTTGATCTGTGTAATTTCGATAATCAGAAGTTGAGTTATGGACGATTGAAAATGGGCGATTTCATATCAAAATATCAGAACCCGCCCATGATTCTGACACCCTGCTGTACCTCCCAGGGCGGGTGTATCCTCACGACATTGACTGGCTGGGTCATCTGAACAACACTAAGTACTTAACGCACTCCAGACTGGCTCTCCTCTCTGCCATACCACAATTTCTCTCATGGCACATCACCAGTTGCAGTGTGCGTTACCATCGGGAACTCAAGCTATTCCAACCCTTCCACATAACTACCAGGGTAATTAGATAGCACAGTATTCTGTGTTAGATAGCACAGTTTTCTGTGTTAGAAGCATTCCAACCCTTCCACATAAATACACGGGTAATTAGATAGCACAGTATTCTGTGTTAGATAGCACAGTTTTCTGTGTTAGAAGCATTCCAACCCTTCCACATAAATACAAGGGTAATTAGATAGCACAGTATTCTGTGTTAAAAGCATTCCAATCTACCACATTACTACCAGGGTAATTAGATAGCACAGTATTCTGTGTTAGTTAGCACAGTTTTATTTGATAGAAGCATTCCAACCCTTCCACATAACTACCTGGGGAATAAGATAGCACAACTTACTTATGTTATGGCACAATACTTATGTTATGTGTTTTGCCTTGAAAGAAGCATCGCAAGCACTGAGATTAAATGCCATAATTCATATTGAACTAGCTTTTTGTTATTTTTCAGTTCCAAGCATCTGCCTCGTGCCCCTATTTGGTAGTCAGGCAAGCATTTTACGGCTCAAATCATGGCACTGAACTCTGTTCCTTGGAGTTGCTCGTGGATGTGACACCAATTAGCTTTCTTGCTGGGTTGAGAAATGAACTGATGGCTCAGGAGATCAATTGTTCTGTGTCTTATCCTACGAACGTTTTTATGTGAACTGATCGATTTTAGTTCTACTCGCAGACTCTTACGAGCTGAGTAAACTTCAAGGTAGTTCTAACTGTTTTTATTCTTATTTTTATGCATAATCATTGAACCGCAGTAGTATAGTAGTATGGTGAAGTGCAAAACATGTGTTGATCGAACATTCTTTGAATTTCAAAATAATAAAACTCTTACATGATTTATAATTTTGAATCAATTAAAGGACGAGTAAAGCGAAGAAATTTTGTTCAAATATCGTTCTGAGACGTTGTACACAGAATCTAGGGCAATTCTCTAATCTAATCGTTAAAAAACGAAGATTCTACCACACCTACAAGACGAGATATTCCCTTCCATATATTTATCATACATAACATGCAGTTGATGTCGGAATTTGGTCCCCTTCCTATCCACGCGACCTTGCATGTTATGTATTTTGCATGTTATTAATCTTGCGTTTTGGTATACCTTATTGTAGGAAATTAAGCACTCAAAAAATTAAGCCTACACGTCATTAAGCACCATGAAATTAGGCCCTTTTGAGAGGTCTGGTGCTTAATTACATGTTGGCGTAATTAAATGTAGGCTTCATTTCATGAAGCTTAATGCAATGTTTTCATAATGTATTCAAATTACACGCAATTTTTTCTACATTTTCTATGCGATGAATTACACCTGTAAGTTCTCTGTAGAAGTTCTGGCTAAAGAACAGTTCCGGTCTCCGATCACATATGGAGGGTTGGAAATCAAGAGTCAGGTCAAAGCTGAATGGTCACTTGTAGAAAAGGCTGGTTTTTGGTGCTCCGTGCTTACGTCAATGATCAAATTACAGCTTCGAAAGATCTGACATGGATGATTCGAAAGCTATACTGGAGAGGATCATTGATAGCATCAAGGACGGGGATGCAGATGACGATGAATTGGAGGATGCGGAACCATGCGGAGATGATGAGATGGGGGCTGAAGACGAAAATATTTGATTTGTTCCATTATTATTTCGATTCTGTACTTTCATTGGTTTACATAATCACTGAAAATGTAGCAAAATATCGAACATTTTATGCCATTTTGAATCCCAAAATTAATTGAAAATTGAGGTATTCAAAATTAATAGCACGTCATTAAGCACCATGAAATTAGGCCCTTTTGGAAGCATTGGTGCTTAATTTTCTGAGTGCTTAATTTCCTACAATAAGGTAATTATCCATCCCATATGAGTGGTTAAACACTGTTTTGCTTCGTCTAGTGGAATTCTCAATTCTATGAGTCAATAATAAAAACCAACAAATCCATCTAATTAGTAATCGAGGCGTGAAAAATCAATCAAAACCGTCAAAAACAGTGGAATATATACTGTGTTTACATAGTGAACTCAGGGTGTAATTTGATACTGGGGACCATAATGCATCATATTTTGCGCCTAGAATTGCTCTTTGATTTAGCTATAACGTGCGGTAGGAAGTGAATAGAAACATCGGACTTTGACTAAAGTGCTTTTAATTATGATACCTATCATAATATGAAATATTTTGTATACCTTAAATTTCACTTTACTCGTCCTTTAATTGATTATAGTAGTTTCACGACAGGTTTAGAGCGATTTCAAGGCTAGTACTATTTGCATAGAGTCGTGTTACTACACGCATTTTATGACATGTGTTTGTTATGACATATTGACATACACTGTAATTAGAGAATTAGCAAAACTATGCATCCTTCTGATTTGCGTTTGAAAAATGCTCATATATCCCATATCTTTCGAGCAAACTTGATGAAACTTTCAGGATATTGAAAGCTTGATAAAAACAACATCTCAGTGAAGTTTAGTAAGCGGTTACATGTCGAAGTGGTGACCGTATACCGCAACTTACACGGTCGAGGAGACAGCCGAGACTGTGTAAGTTGGCTAATGAACGAGGCGTGCCGAGTCCATTATCGAAGGTATACGGTCACAGCTGAGATCATGAAACCAGATTATACCCCGAACGGAAATAGCTGTGACCTACTTTCGTCTTTCATCTGACCAAACAACAGTATTTCTTCTCACTTGGGTCTGACGACCCTCGTCCGGATTTAACGCTTAAATAGATTTTTTAGTGATCAAATTACATTTAATGCTTTTTTGCACTGTTATTGAGTCATTCGCGGTCGCTTAAACAAGCTTGGGAGGGGTATAAATTCATTTTTAAGTTCCAGAAGCGGAGTTATGACCGAAAAACCAGATTTTAAGCGATATCTTTAAGCGATCAAAGATTTTCTCGTTCTGTTCGACTACTATAGTACTTTACAGGTTCAAACTCGCTGCAGAAATGATTAATAGTGCTCGGTTTCGCCTCGCACTCTAAATCATCTAAATGTTTCCAGCTGCGCTGTCGACATTTAAATCATATAAAGCCCTGCTGTTGTACGGTAGGGCTTTATATATTTTCTGCGAGTTCGTCTTACGCCTCTAAAAGTACAAATCAAATAATCTCTTTCATATCGATAATTCATGAATTTACGGAAGTTTAAAATGAAAGTTGGAAGTGTTTATAGATATTATTTCCCTAAGATATCTAAGCGGAAAAGGTCAATCGATAAAACAAATTTTCTTTGAACGATGTCCGTATTGCAAAAAAAATGTGCGGCGTAAAATTGTGAATTTGCGCGCCTAAAACTTAAAGGCCCAAAACTAAAAGTAAATATTTTTTCAAATATCCGAGTGTTGCACGGTCAGGTAACAGCGTAGCATGAACAGTCAATTGTCCGAGTGTTGCTCGGGCAACACTCGTCTATTGTTCTTCCGCGAGGAAGTTGTTGAACATTATCTTGTGTTCAGTGGTGGCTGTGTTGACCTTGTTGACCGCGAGGTCCCCTGTGCTGCAGCTCTTGCACAGTAGTCTCTGAGCGGTGATGGTGAGACTGGGGGCTCTCTCCCTGGCCCAGCTAGTCTGCCTTGCCTTGCAGGATGCTCTATCCGGTTCTGGGGCAGACCCAGCTGCTGAATTGGTGGGGAGGAAGGCGTCATCGGATTCGAAGTCCCCTGACGGCTTGAAGTCCAGCTTGGTCTTGAGGGTTGCGCTGCTGGATGTCCGGGGGAAGGAGTAGCCGTGGTCCTGCAGCCGCAGATCGTCTGCATCTGACATCCGGGGACCTCTGTTGGTTTTATTGGAGAAGCTGAAGGAGAGGCTCCTGTCCTGCACCTCAGCCATCATGTCCCTAAAGAGCTGCTTGGAGGCCTTGAGGGGCGACTTCATGCTCTCGTACCACAAGGAGGGCGTGCTCCTGTCGTGCGAGGTGTCCGTCCTGCGCCGTGTCACTGCGATGGAGTGGCTCCTTGCTGAGGAGGGCGTCCCTCTCGAGGCATGTCCTCCTGAGGCTTGCCTTCCCCCACTGGCAGGTAGGGGGTGTCTGCTGGGGGCGGGGAACACGTTGCTAGACCCCATGCTGCTCATCGTTTCCTGGGTAGTCAGGGTGGAGGTGATGCAGTGCAGCTTCCTACTGAGTCGCTTCATCATGTGCTTCTGAGGGGTCACTTGCTTGGAGCTGGTGCTGGACGTGTCCCCGTACCCATTGGAGGCTTTGTCCACGTCAAGTGATATGCCGCTGTGGTGGCTCTGATTATCGTCTTCTGTACTGTGCTCCAGCCACCCTGACAACGAAATACAGGTATGGAAGGTTGTCATGGTAATAATGTAAAATGGTAGCATGTAACATGCTCGAGGTTTTCATTGTAGTATAGGCTGGATTTTCATTGTAACATAGGCGGGTTGATGGGTTGTCATAGTAACATGAACTCAGACGGGGTTGTCATGGTAACATGGTTGGGGTTTGCGTGATAACATGGCCGGGGGTTTCATGGTACCATTGGCGAGGTTGTCATGGTAACATGGGCGCTGGGCGGGTTTTCATGGTAACATTAGTGGTCCTGGGTGTCATGGTAACATGGGCGCTGGGCGGGTTTTCATGGTAACGTGAGTAGCCCTGGGTGTCATGGTAACATGGGCGGTCCTGGGTGTCATGGTAACATGGACGGTGCTGCCACGGTGATATAAATGGGAGTATCTGATAACACCCTGCGCACGTGGGGTGGACACCTTTGCTAGTACTTTGTGCGCAGGTAGCGACGAGTCGCCAATTAGAACAACGTTCCTGTTCGAAAAACGACAAAAGAGTCAAAATTTCTCTTAAAACTTGCATGGAATCAATAGAGGAAAGTCTCAGCTATCCAGAGATATAAGGATCATCTGGGAACTCCAATCACAACGTTCGCAATGTCTCATTATGTACAAATGTTGAAAAACGTCGAGTTCCAATTGCGCGTGAACATTGATTGATTGACGAGCTTGTGAGGCCTAATTCAAAAAAGAAGATGGACTTTCAGTGTAGAATAGATTTATCTAGGCATTACAAAAAACCCCATGTCGATAGCTCAAAAATGTAGGAGCCTTAGGGATTGCCAGTCAATTGTTGGAAAAAGCACACAGTTGTGCTATTTCGTGGGGTGGACAAGCGTGGGGTGGACAACGCGCGCGCGCAATTTAAAACGCCAGACTCTTGTTTGCCAAAATAGCGAGAGACCCTTGTCCACCCCACCGTCGTTAACAGTGAAACTATTTCAGATTTCCTGCAAGTGTGGCAACCGACAGTGATTCGATAAGGAGCAACAAACTTATTCTTGTTTCAACAGTAGTACTGGTGACATTGACAATGAGTATAAAATCGAAGTAGATGCTTTTTGTCAATTTCATTTTTAAGTTATGTTATCAATGACTACTAACAAGTTATCATATAATATGCGCATATACATTATACAGCACACGTCATCACTGGATGGTGATGCAGTGTACCTACTTAGATTTAGAATGTAATGTACATTGTACACCCTTTAGTACATTAAACAGTGTGGCGGTACTTCAGTACAACATTCATGTTTTTCACATAACTCAATACCAGGGTGTTAATCTCGTGATTGTACACAACTAATTATGCGATGTAATTATGAAAAGCAAGTTTTTCAGGCAGGGGTACCGATGAGCCAATGGAACTTCAACAGCAACACGGTGAAGAAGGTACATTCAAGGCATTTCACATGAATAAGATTACGTACAGAGCAGGCTATAGGTACAATACACTCTATATAAGGTGAGCAAATGTATATCTATATACAAGCATGCTGATCACATGGTTTTGTCCCGCATATCATAAGTATATACATCCATAGCAACCACACGAGTTCCCATAGCAACCGACCTAAAAATTGAAGATTTTTGGTATTTTTGACATTTAGATCTAGGCCACATTTTCTGTTCTGATTACTCATCATACAGGATAGATATTTCGATTTTGTGAAAAGTTTCAGTAGGTAATCATAACCATTCAACGCTGAATTTCGGTAACGATAAGCCAATGGGACTTCAACAGCAACGCGGTGATGAAGGTACATTCAAGGTATTTCACATGAATAAGATTACGTACAGAGCAGGCTATACAATACACTCTATATTAAGGTGAGCAAATGTGTATCTATATACAAGCATGCTGAGTTAAATTCTTCAGCGAGAATGTTGTTCTGAAGTACTGAAACACTTTCTGAAATTGTCACTGTAAAATGTACATCATGTTCATTGTTCATTGCATCGCCATCCATTGATGACGTACAAACTACACACTTTTGAAGTCAGTACCACGATTGTACCATGTGACCAGCACTGTGTGTATAATTGTACATGCAGACATTCTGCCATCGCCTACCAGTTTACCAATATAGAATTGGTCCATATATTTACACCATGTATTATGTGATATATATCACAGGGTGCGCCAAAAGTCTTGACCCCTTTTACTTTTTTGATAATTCGAAAAATACAGCCGATATTTCGATTCTGTAAATATATTCTTTAAATATAACCAAAGAATGACGAATTCTGAGATTTCTAGGTTGCTATGACATCCATAGCAACCACAGGGGTTCCCATAGCAACCGACTTAAAAATTGAAGATTTTGGCATTCTTGACATTTAGATTTAAGCTACATTTTCTGTTTTGATAACGCATCATACAGGATAGATATTTCGATTTTGTGAAAAGTTTCAGTAATCATGACCAGTCAACGCTGAATATCGAGATTTTCAGGTTGCTATGACTTTCATAGCAACCACACAAGTTTCCATAGCAACCGAACTCAAAATGGAAAAATATGGGTTTCTTTAAGAAATAAAACTCGCTAATTGCCATTCATTTCAATGCTATTGTTGATAGAAAGGGTAGTAGACAATACAAAATGTTCAAATACAGTTAATCTAGCTCAATAGGGGTTCAATGCATGTTCGATGTAGTCTTCTTGGGTGGAATTTGGGACTTATTTAAGTGAAAATCCTTGAATTTTAAATCCGGTTGCTATGGAAACTCGTGTGGTTGCTAAGAAAGTGAATAGCAACCTGAAAACTCGAAATTCAGCATTGAATGGTCATGATTACTGAAACTTTTCACAAAATCGAAATATCTATCCTGTATGATGAGTAATCAAAACAGAAAATGTGGCCTAGATCTAAATGTCAAAAATACCAAAAATCTTCAATTTTTAGGTCGGTTGCTATGGGAACTCGTGTGGTTGCTATGGATGTATATACCTATGATATGCGGGACAAAACCATGTGATCAGCATGCTTGTATATAGATATACATTTGCTCACCTTATATAGAGTGTATTGTACCTATAGCCTGCTCTGTACGTAATCTTATTCATGTGAAATGCCTTGAATCTACCTTCATCACCGCGTTGCTGTTGAAGTCCCCATTGGCTCATCGGCACCCCTGCCTGAAAAACTTGCTTTTCATAATTACATCGCATAATTAGTTGTGTACAATCACGAGATTAACACCCTGGTATTGAGTTTTGTGAAAAACATGAATGTTGTACTGAAGTACCGCCACACTGTTTAATGTACTAAAGGGTGTACAATGTACATTACATTCTAAATCTAAGTAGGTACACTGCATCACCATCCAGTGATGACGTGTGCTGTATAATGTATATGCGCATATTATATGATAACTTGTTAGTAGTCATTGATAACATAACTTAAAAATGAAATTGACAAAAAGCATCTACTTCGATTTTATACTCATTGTCAATGTCACCAGTACTACTGTTGAAACAAGAATAAGTTTGTTGCTCCTTATCGAATCACTGTCGGTTGCCACACTTGCAGGAAATCTGAAATGGTTTCACTGTTAACGACGGTGGGGTGGACAAGGGTCTCTCGCTATTTTGGCAAACAAGAGTCTGGCGTTTTAAATTGCGCGCGCGCGTTGTCCACCCCACGCTTGTCCACCCCACGAAATAGCACAACTGTGTGCTTTTTTCCAACAATTGACTGGCAATCCCTAAGGCTCCTACATTTTTTGAGCTATCGACATGGGGTTTTTTGTAATGCCTAGATAAATCTATTCTACACTGAAAGTCCATCTTCTTTTTTTGAATTAGGCCTCACAAGCTCGTCAATCAATCAATGTTCACGCGCAATTGGAACTCGACGTTTTTCAACATTTGTACATAATGAGACATTGCGAACGTTGTGATTGGAGTTCCCAGATGATCCTTATATCTCTGGATAGCTGAGACTTTCCTCTATTGATTCCATGCAAGTTTTAAGAGAAATTTTGACTCTTTTGTCGTTTTTCGAACAGGAACGTTGTTCTAATTGGCGACTCGTCGCTACCTGCGCACAAAGTACTAGCAAAGGTGTCCACCCCACGTGCGCAGGGTAAACTAATAATCAAACAAAATTATCTTACTGGGAAGCATTTCTGGAGCGACCAAAGCTTTCTTTTTGGATCTGGTGTGAACTTTGAGCGTATCTTCACTACTTCCTCTATTGTGAATAACCACTGCTGTCATCTCAATGCGGCCGTAGCCTCCCAAATCTTCTGATTCTAGCTGGTCTGCGCTGCATGCGGAGTAAGTAGTGTTAAGCATGGTGAATTGAAGACATTGCTATGTAAATCAAGGCTGTAATCACATGTAGCGGGGAACAGACATTTTATCTCAAGACATTTTATCTAGTCTCACGACAATTCATCTCGTAATATTTTAATTCCGAGCAAAGGTTCTGGGTTTTGGTCAGCAAAGGGAGATGAAGTGTCTCGAGATCAAATGTTATACACTTCATGTCGCAATAGCTATGGCCTGTACTGAGCCCCTCACTTCTAATTTCTTGTTTAGCATGCCGTACAGCAAGGTCAAGCAATTGGATGGTTTTGATTCCAGATATTGAAAATTATGCAACAAAAAGTACTGCAACTACTGCAAGAATCAAGAGTATGAAGGTAAGAAAGTTATTTTATCTGTACCTTTCACTGAATTGCATACAACATAATAAAAGGAGAATGAAAGAATGACTCTCGATGGCATTTAGAAATAAAACCTGTAACCTTGGATCTTGTAGGCTCTTACGAAAACGCTGGTGCTTGGGGAACAACCTGTAATTCTCAGCTTGAAGCTGGTGAAAGCGTTGGTGCCTGATGCTTTTGGGAATCACCTGTAATCTTCAACATTGTAGCTGACAAAAGCGCTGGTGTTGTATTCGCTGTCTTCCCTCGCCAGCTTTCTCGCCCTCTCCTGCTCTGCTCGTTCCGATAGCTTCCGTTTAGACCTCATGTTGGAGTAGTACTTCATGCTGGCACGAGCATAGTCCCTCGGCGTCATCTTATCGCTCCTAACTGAGTGGTATCGGGGTGTAGGGGTATGTGATAAACCTATCTCTATAAACTGTTGTTCTGTTCAGAAGAGTTATACCGGTGATAAGAAGAAGGAATCTAAACTATGAGTCATCAGCGGTTAAACCTTAACTCTTTATAGAACCCTCTGACGTTTTCATGCGGGTCTATAATATATAGACACTTGCCTGATCGGGTCCATATTGATTTAGACCCTCGCCCTACGGGCTCGGGCCAAAACCGGATACATTCCTCGGGCTAACGCCCTCTAGAAGTATCCACAAATGGACCCGATAGGCGCGTGTCTATGTATTTTGTAGACAAGGTTGTTAAATGCGTATTTTTGAAAAGCGCGGCAAAAAATACGATAAACTTTTTTTTCTGAAATTGCCGTATTTTTGGGAGTGCATCAACCAGTCAAAATGCTTCGTTCAACTTTTATGATTAATTTGTTTTACCATTCGTACAAAAACGTCGCGCGCCTCCTAAATACGATATCAAAATTTTGATCTGCAGTAGCCAATACGCCGCACTTTTTCACGATTTTTGCACGTATTCAACAACTTTGTTTGTAGAGGTAAGGCCATCTATTGTTCACTTGATGTCAGCAGGTGGCAAGTGAATACGAGAGGTCTAGGCCCACTGTAAGACCGTGCCCCTCACAGCTTTCAACCACGTCCTACTAGGCTGGGCCACCCAGAACTCTGTGTGTAACCTAAAATGGAGGTAATAGTCTGCTGCCTATGTATCCAATAGAATTGTTGGTACCTCTTGCTGTGATGGCATCCCTGACGCTAGGGCTGCAGCAGCAAAGGAGTCTGCTGAGGAGGAGGCACACAAGGCGGGTAGACTCCTTCTTGAAGCGGCTACACCGGAAGATGTAGACGAGGGGGTTGATGCCGCACCCTAGGAAGTAGAACATGTTGGCGAAGGTCACGAAGTAGAGCTGGAGCTGGTCGCCCATCTTGAAGTTGTGGATGATGATGAGCAGGAACTGGACCAGGAAGGGCACCCAGCACCCCACGAACGCTACCAGGATGATGAGGACAGTCCAGGCGGAGTTGATCTCCCGGTCCCTCTTGGTCCGCACGTACTTGCTCTGGAAGGAGGAGGGCACCTTCATCATGTGACAGAAGTGGAGGTTGGCGTGCAGTGCCTTCAGTACCTTCGAGTAGTAGTAGCCCATCAGCGAGAAGGGAATCAGGAAGTTGAACACTGTGTTCATGATCACCTGTGGAGTTAAGTAATTAATCTACTTATCCCTAATCTTATGTTTAGTCACTCTAAATTTGGATGATTTTGAAAAGAAAAGAAAGTTACTTGATCCACGCCTCACCTCGAGAGTCTCTCCTCCGTTGGAGCCCTCCATAAACCACCATTCCTGGATGCAGTACCCGGTGTAGTCGTTATACACGTAGTCCCCGTACTCGTCTGGAAGTGCAGGTGTTTTAAGGGATGCAAGGTGTTTCAAGGGATGCAAGGTGTTTTAAGGGGTGCATTGTGTTTTATTTAGGGATGTAAGTTGTTTGAAGGTTCGTTTGACGAATACAAGAACAGCTAAAGCAATTACCAATTACAGAGTGTTTCAGCTGTGTTCCTTTATCATTTGGTCCCGTGCTCTTATGGACAGTTCAGGGGATTACGCAGCACAGGAATAAATCAGCGGAACTGCTTTCAAGACGTTGGGACTCTTTAACTTTAAGACTGCTTTACAAGTACTGGGTCGTGGATGGTACGTTATTGTGTTTGAGAATGAGATGTGCCCAACCGCAGCGTAATACCCCAGGCCTCGAAAGGTCGAGACACGGAGGGTAATTGGACTGACTGAACTGTAATTGTGTATGGGACGTACCTGGCATGACGACGGTTATTAGGGAGTAGACAATCGAGTATATCCACACTATGAGAACTGCGTATATGGCAAAGTGCTTGTTCACAATTCTCCTGCAATGAATCTGTTAATGAACCTGCAGTGGATTCGAATCTACTGAGGTACTCAGCGTGATAGTTATGTCCGATAAGATAACTTGAATTATACCCCTCCCAAGCTTGTTTTAGCGACCGTGTAAGTTTGGTTATACGGTCTCCACTGAAATACAGTGTAAAAAAGCTTAAAATGAAATTTGATTTTATAAAGGAGCACTCAAAAATCTACTTAAGTGTTGAATTCAGACGAGGGTCGTCAGACCCGAGTGGGAAGTAATACTGTTGTTTGGCCCTAGAATAGTCGGTCCCAGCTGTTTCCGGTCGGGGTATAATCCGGTTCCATGATCTAAGCTGTGACCGTATACCTACGATAATGAACTCGGCACGCCTCGTCCATTATCCAACTTACACAGTCTCGGCTGTCGCCTCGACCATGTAAGTTGCGGTATACGGTCACCACTTCGACATGTAACCGCTTAGTATATGGGTCAGTGGTCACCTCGTTCTAACTAACTTGTAGGACATGGGTCTTTGGACTCCTATGAATCTCTCGAAGCTGATGGCGGCCATTGTGTAGGTGGAGGAACAAAGCAGCATCTGCCTGAACACGCCCACAATGCTGCATAGCGCACTCATGTCATGGAGCACCTGTTGTAAACCGATACAGTTAGTATACATCTCAATTGCAGTAGATAGTAGATGTTTACTAATGAGATAGTAGAATTCTTCTATCTCAATAGTTTATGTCCACTAAATTAAGATAGCAGATGTTTACTATTGATATGGCTATTATATCAAGATGATAATTGTGTTGACAAGACTACTGAGCAGAAAAAAGGACATTCGTGGAGGAAGGGAAGATTTCGAAATAGTATTTGGAAAATTCTTTTGGAATAATATGTTATGCATATAGAAACTTACTAGCGTGGAATGTATACAAATAATTAATCATATCAAAATGGAGGAGTGGTTGGAACAATACTCACGTTGTACTCCCTGAGTTGTATGAAAGAGGTTGCTGTGAAGGGCATAACCAGGACCCCCACGCCCAGGTCAGAGAGAGCTAGGTTGGTGATCAGGATGTTGGTGGGGAGGTGCAGAACCATGAACTTCCTCATCGACATCAGGATCTGGAGACGAGAATTTAAAAGTAAATTTGAAAGTCGGAGTAATGACCCATGATCAAAAGATTCCGGGTTCGATTCCACGCCATTCCCACTGTGCTATGGGTGTGAGAATCATCCTAAACCTAAGCTTCCACATGCTCACAATTCACATGATATCAGAACCCTACCATTTGATTGATCTAATGTTAGAGTTTCCCTATCACCCTGAAATCAGAATCCCACATTGGAATATTCTAATATCATATTGATTCCCATGTTACCCTGAAACCAGCATTTTTATTAATTTTTGTATAATATATTTACCTTAGGAGGTGTATTTATGGAGGTTGTAATTTGGGGACTTTTCGGAAACATCCTCATATTTTTACCCACCATGACAGTTCAAAATGACGTCATTATCATAATATGTTGATATAAAGCTACAATAATGACTTGAGAAAGAGCCCTAAATTACATCCTACCAAATTTGTAAACACCAAAATTTTACTCCACAAAATTTTACTCCACATAAATACACCTCCTAAGGTATTCAGTATTTAGGTCACGTATATAATAAAATGCGGAAGAAACTTTTGTTTTATTCTGAACTTTTGTTTCATTCACATGCTCACTGGGCTGCAACTTTGCACGCCATTCGTGGCAAACCTATTTAAGACAAATAACGTAAAAATTTCGAAATCCCCTGTTGTCGTCTTTTGTGGGGGAAAAAACAAAAAAGCGGCTCTTTTGAGCCTTAATTAGTTAATTTGCAACACCACTACACTGCTCCCACCAGAACTAATAGTTATGCACAATTACTCGGCTTCTGGCGGTACATTAAAAAGCCGTAATTCAGAAAGCTCGAAGTAAATCCCCCTGCAACATATTCAGTCACTTCTCCCCATTCTAAAGGTAGTTTAAAGCACTACACTGCTCCCACCAGAACTGATAGTTATGCACAGGTATAAAGCACTACACTTGTCCCACCAGAACTATTATTAGTTATGTACAAGTATAAAGCAGTGCACGAAACTGCTCCCACCAGAACTAATAGTTATGCACATTTACTCGGCTTCTGGCGGGAGATTAAAAAGCCGTAATCTAGAAAGCTCGAAGTTAATCCCCCTGATTACTGCAACATATTCAGTCACTTCTCCCCATCCTAAAGCACTACACTTGCTCCCACCAGAACTGATAGTTGTGCACAAGTATAAAGCACTATCTCACCAGCACATTCCCGCAGACGACGACGCCCATGAGGATCACGCAAATACAGAAGAGGATATAGTCCAGCCAGTGTATTGAGAACCTGTGGAGGAGGACTGTCAGTGTCCACAATCCTATCAAACTGTGAGTTATTTCAAATCAACGTAAGCAATAATAATAAACTAATGAGGAGGCTGGAGGAATAGTTTATTTGTTGAAAATGTCCATTCATGGCTTTTATGCAATCTATTATCAAAGACCAAGATTCAACATGTCCATCAGTGATATGATCAAATCCAATGGATCTATTTCTTTTTACTCACAATGCAGCACGGTGGGAACTTTCTGTTGTTGTTAGATTGATATCCATGACACCTATAAAAGAAGTTTAGGGGAGTCACTCGTTATATTTTGTAAAACACAAATTTAAGATACCTTACGCGACAAAATACTAAAATAATACGAGGTAATACTTCTGGGGATCGAAATTTTGGGGTTACAAAAATATGGGAATTTTTTTCAAGGAATCCCCAAATTTCGTTCCCTTAAAATATGTCTCGTAAAGTATGAACTGGCTAGGATAGCCAGGATCCGAATTAACATTTTGACGATGGTCTTGAGTCCATAGGTCCAATGCATTGCCCATGTGAGGCCTCGAAGCAAAAAAAGGTCCAATAATCGAAATTCTGCCCGAAGGAGATAGAGCTTAGCTTTTGATTGCATTCGATTGGTTTCGAGGAGCTGATTTATTTATTTGTCGAAAAATGACGCAGTTATGGCCATTTGTCACATGCGAAGCGCACACAAAAAAGTGTCGATGGCCTATTTTGGGCATAAAATTGTCATTATGGCCACATTTTTGGAGATATGAGCTTCAAACTTGTTTTGTTCATCATTCAGATCGATATCGATGGGCAAACCAGTTTATGATTGAATTTTTGACCTAATTAGCTAATTCGTCCATTTAGCCCATAAGAACCCTCAAAATTCCAGTAAATCGTCATTATCTCAGTGGACTTTATATTTTTCGTTATAACTTCGCCATTTCAAAAAAATTTCACACGAAATTTTCAGAATCGGGCTAGAATTACTACTAAAGTACTAACCAAAATTATCAGTTAGTGCCCCAAAAACTTTTTTGGCCATCGGAACAAAAACTCCCCGGGAAGTTTTGCTCCGATGGTCAAAAACTTTTGGGGGCTTAACTCAAAATTTTGGTAAATAACAAAGAAATTAATAAAATGGTGGTTGTGATGTTGATGTCCACTATCCATGAACCCAGCTTTAAAGTGGTTCTGATTTTCTTATGAAGTTATGGATATGGTTGGTAGGTTTGTAGTCTATATCGATGACTCTTATAAAGTTATAAGCTTATACTCTTATAGTCGCTAATCAACGAGTGTTTACTGTTTACTCTAATCAAGGACTTTCTTGTAATAATGTTCGCTAATCAAAGAATCTGGGAGTGTTTAGGTATGTGCTTAGTGTGTACGCAGGGACGCTAATCCAATCAATTTATTCAACACGGCGGATATTCCTCATATTCATCACAGTGTTATGCTACCGCAGTGGGATTTGGGAATACCTTAGTACAGAATATTTATACATCACAATATTTATACGAATTTTGATTTTTTTCGTATAAATTTCATGTCGTACCTATAAAATTTATGAAGTATAAATTATGTGTCGTACAAATCTTCCATACAACCGTATAAATTTTCCAGTCAACCGTACATTGAAACGTATTGAACAGAATGCTAGTGCTGAATATATTAGCGATGAGATTGCTAGATGCCTTAAAATTTCTCCAGGAATAGATGAAACTAAAGTAAATAGAGGAAAAGCTGTTCTTCGAACTCTGCATCCAAAGACAATATTAAAGTCTTTCACTTACTTTAAGACGCCAGAAGGAAAGTCAAATATTTTACAAGAATGGTCTGGTATCGCTAAAAGCAGTGAAAAAATACGTGATACTCAAAACAAGGGATACTGATGGCTTAGTGGAGTGTGGACCCGTTCTCTTGTCTCACATTGAATAATTAATTTCAAAATTTTAACTGAATTCATCAAACCGAATTTCTTTTTTCTTGGTAGCTGATAAAATCGTATAAATTTAATGTCGTATAAATAATATCCGTATAAAATTCGTGACGTATAAATATTCTGTACTAAGGTATAAGAGCATACCTTCTGGTGTATTGTAGCTTCTGCAATCTACAATGTGTGTACTCCCGTAACCTTCGCAACAAACATTTCGTTATGGAACGTGTTGTTGGAGGGGATTTTCTTGGTTAGTTGGTAGCTACCTCTCACCGACTTTCTGTTTTGTGCTATCATAAGTTCATTGTTTGTTACCTATTTACCTACTTATTTAGCTATTCACTGAAGACTTGTTGAGACGTAGGTAGGTAAGTATTGATTTTCACAGTTTTTCTTTGCCATTACTCTGCAGTAGAAACCTGATAAGCGAGGCGGGGGAGAGACAATAGCAATTTTCAACTAAAAAGTCCGGGACACCCAATAAATTCTCCACATCCCCCACCCCGGTAAGTTTATTTCAAACCCCCCCCGCTTATTAGGTACTTTTTCTCATAAAGTCATAACGTCTGGCTTCTGGGGGCTGCCGCCCCAAAAACCGCCCGGAAATATATGAATTAATTTATGAAAATAGGCGACCTTGGTAAGCATGTCGCTGGCCCGCTGACGGCCCCGAATGTTACAGCTTCTCAGCTTTATAGCTTTTTAGAAAATAGAAGTGCCTTGGTAGTTCTTACATAAGTACAAAATATGTAGAGTTCTCGGCAACTTGGTACTCTGCCGACGGAGGGTCCCGGACCCTTGACGGTTCCTTGACGGACCCTCCGGAGGAGGGTCCGGGACCCTGCCTGGCAGGGTCCCGGACCCTTGACGGACCCTTGATGGTTCCTTGACGGACCCTTGATGGGTCCTTGACGGACCCTTGACGGTTCCTTGACGGACCCTCATGGTTCCTTGACGGTTCCTTGACGGTTCCTTGACGGACCCTCACGGTTCTTTGACGGACCCTTCATGGATCTCTGACGGACCCTTCACGGTTCCTTGACGGACCCTCACGGTTCCTTGACGGACCCTCTCATAGAGGGTCCCGGACCCTCAATTGAGGGGTCCCGGACCCTCTGTTGAAGGGTCTTGGACCCTTCAGATTTCCCTGATGGACCCTTCACGGCTCCCTGATGGACCCTTCACGGCTCCCTGATGGACCCTTCACGGCTCCCTGACGGACCCTTCACGGTTCCCTGACGGATCCTTCACGGTTACCTGACGGACCCTTCACGGTTCCCTGACGGATCCTTCACGGTTCCCTGACGGACCCTTCACGGTTCCCTGACGGACCCTTCACGGTTCCCTGACGGATCCTTCACGGTTACCTGACGGACCCTTCGCGGTTCCCTGACGGATCCTTCACGGTTACCTGACGGACCCTTCACGGTTACCTGACGGACCCTTCACGGTTCCCTGACGGACCCTTCACGGTTCCCTGACGGATCCTCCACGGTTCCCTGACGGATCCTTCACGGTTCTCCAATGGATCCCTCACGGTTCCCTGATGGACCTTTCACGGTTCTTTGCCGTACTCTCGCAGACCCTCTTATCGAGGTTCCCGGACCCTTCTTCCGAGGGTCCGAGAACCACGGTCCCGGACCCTAGGGTCCGGGACCCATGACGGATCTTTTCCTGTGGATCGGAAAATTGGTTCCAAGAACCCATCAAGATGATACTTTATAGCAGTAAACCACTGCCTCTAGGCTTCTATTTCATGGTTTAGCCTATAAAACGATCCCGGACCCTCTTACCGAGGGTCCCGGATCCAGGGTCCGGGACCCTTGACGGACCCTAGGGTCCGGGACCCTTGACGGATCTTTTCCTGTGGATCGGAAAATTGATGCCGAGAACCTTTTATAGGCTAAACCGTGATGTAGAAGCCTAGAGGCAGTGGTTTACTGCTATAAAGTATCATTGTGATGGGTTCTCGGCATCAATTTTCCGATCCACAGGAAAAGTTCCGTCTAGGGTCCCGGACCCTAGGGTCCGGGACCCTGGATCTGGGACCCTCGGTAAGAGGGTCCGGGAACCTTTTATAGGCTAAACCGTGATGTAGAAGCCTAGAGGCAGTGGTTTACTGCTATAAAGTATCATCGTGATGGGGTCTCGGCACCAATTTTCCGATCCACAGGAAAAGTTCCGTCTAGGGTCCCGGACCCTAGGGTCCGGGACCCTGGATCCGGGACCCTCGGTAAGAGGGTCCGGGAACCTTTTATAGGCTAGACCGTGATGTAGAAGCCTATAGGGAGTGGTTTACTGCTATAAAGTATCATCGTGATGGGTTCTCGGAATCAATTTTCCGATCCACAGGAAAAGATCCGTCAAGGGTCCCGGACCCTAGGGTCCGTCAAGGGTCCGGGACCCTGGATCCGGGACCCTCGGTAAGAGGGTCCGGGATCGTTTTATAGGCTAAACCATGATATAGAAGCCTAGAGGCAGTGGTTTACTGCTATAAAGTATCATCTTGATGGGTTCTCGGAACCAATTTTCCGATCCACAGGAAAAGATCCGTCATGGGTCCCGGACCCTAGGGTCCGGGACCGTGGTTCTCGGACCCTCGGAAGAAGGGTCCGGGAACCTCGATAAGAGGGTCTGCGAGAGTGCGAGAGTACGGCAAAGAACTGTGAAAGGTCCATCAGGGAACCGTGAGGGATCCATTGGAGAACCGTGAAGGATCCGTCAGGGAACCGTGGAGGATCCGTCAGGGAACCGTGAAGGGTCCATCAGGGAACCGTGAAGGGTCCGTCAGGTAACCGTGAAGGATCCGTCAGGGAACCGTGAAGGGTCCGTCAGGGAACCGTGAAGGATCCGTCAGGGAACCGTGGAGGATCCGTCAGGGAACCGTGAAGGGTCCATCAGGGAACCGTGAAGGGTCCGTCAGGGAACCGTGAAGGGTCCGTCAGGGAGCCGTGAAGGGTCCATCAGGGAAATCTGAAGGGTCCAAGACCCTT
The DNA here is from genome assembly GCA_011033025.1 of Beroe forskalii. Taxonomy (NCBI): domain Eukaryota; kingdom Metazoa; phylum Ctenophora; class Nuda; order Beroida; family Beroidae; genus Beroe; species Beroe forskalii. Next base: position 301,226 of record WFMF01000110.1, on the reverse strand, counting down.
CAACAGAGGGTCCGGGACCCCTCAATTGAGGGTCCGGGACCCTCTATGAGAGGGTCCGTCAAGGAACCGTGAGGGTCCGTCAAGGAACCGTGAGGGTCCGTCAAGGAACCGTGAAGGGTCCGTCAGAGATCCATGAAGGGTCCGTCAGAGAACCGTGAGGGTCCGTCAAGGAACCGTCAAGGAACCATGAGGGTCCGTCAAGGAACCGTCAAGGGTCCGTCAAGGAACCATCAAGGGTCCGTCAAGGAACCATCAAGGGTCCGTCAAGGGTCCGGGACCCTGCCAGGCAGGGTCCCGGACCCTCCTCCGGAGGGTCCGTCAAGGAACCGTCAAGGGTCCGGGACCCTCCGTCGGCAGAGTACCAAGTTGCCGAGTTCTTTAGCGATCATAGCTTCAGGCTTTAGCGATCACGGCTCTAGCGATGGCTTCATTGTTCTAATGTTAGGCTATTAGTTAATTGTTAGCGGCCTAGTACAAGTCATTTAAATTTGACGTTTGTATTAAAGTCATTGATCGGAGTGTTGTAAACTTTACAGATTCGCTGACCGTTATCTTAGGTCATTTATCAGTTATCTGCCGTGCTTCCAATGCGATTATTAAATCAGTGTGTATACATTATCTCATTATCCCATATCGTATTGATATTGTCCCAGTCATTTAATCTACAAACCATCATTGGTGATTGGGTGATTGGTGGTGTAGTGTTGATGACGTCATTACCACAGCCTCAAGTGGTAAGGTGATGACGTTGAGGCGGTTATTTTGCGTGAGGCCAGGTAGGGTTGGCCGTGATACCGCTTTGTGTTTTGTAAACCTATCCCTTGTACACTCAGTTTTTTTTATAAGAAACTGTCTATAAGAAACTTAGCCTAGGATTTCCGAAAATTTAAGAAACTTAGCCTAGAATTTCGGAAAAATTAAGAAACTTCACTGATTTACAATTAAGAAATTAAGAAACTTCTAGCCTAGGATTTTGAAATTTGTGTATAAAATCCTATTGCAACTGAAATTCTTTTAACATGATACGTCTGGCTTCTGGGGGCTGCGCCCCCAGACCCCCATTTTTTGATTGTGAACATTCCGAAACTAATCTAGTACTTCTATTGAACTTCTATTACAGTATTACACTGGATATGTGATAATTGATCATAATATAGAATAGAAATTTAGAAAATGAACCTTTCATGATTTTTCGGTTTAAAGTAACATGCCAGATACTAAATCACAAAACAGAAATTTAGAAATTGTTGTTGCGACAGGACACTATTACAGTTCCAAATCTATTTCCAAAAGTTCCAAGCATTATAGGATTTAGAAATTATCTAAATTTCAAAATTTAAAACTTTTTTGGAAGAACATTTGATGAAGATCCCTGAACATTATTGTATACAGCTGCACAAATCTTTTAAGATAGGTACATGCTTAAAAGTGTATAATTTAACTGAAAATATCAGAAGTTTCGATTCTAATCCTCAACTACAGTCTACACAGTAGGTTCCTATGTTGGAAATTTCGTAGACATTTTTCGTACGGTATGTCGGTATGTAGAATTAAGAAACCGATTAAGAAACTTTTAGGCTCAAAATCGTGAAAAAATAAGAAACTTGTAGCCTAGGATTTCAATAAGTTTCTTATAAAAAAAACTGAGTGTATGTGTACCATTACAAGAGTACAAGCTAACAAGTGTAGTGTGCACAATGTATCCCTTTGTATGAGACCCTTGTCTCACTTACATTGTAACCCGCGTCCTTTTGTAGACCACGTCTCACGCATATGAAATAGGCTACATGACGTCATCAACTGCCCGCCGTTGCGTGTTGTTATGGCGTCATTCTCAAGGCGTGTTATTAGTGCGCTATTCCGCGCAGTCATTGGCGACCCTTGTTATTCCGGCTGTTTTTGTGTGAGCTGGTTTTCCGAGTGTCGAGTATCAGATCGCAGTGCTTTAGCTTTCTTTAGCTTCAGCAGAGGCTAGCACTGTTCTTTAATTTCGTCAGTTATGCTGTTATGTTCAAATTCGAAGATAGCTACCTTACAAGACAAAATAACATGGGACAATAATTCCGGGGATCGAAGTTTTGGGGGTTCGAAATTATGGGGATTTTTATCAAAAATCCCCAAATTTCGTACACCGAATTAAATTAGAGGATTTTCGCCTTTTTTCAAATTCGAAAAGATAGGCTAACTTTTGGGAATAAATCAGAACTTCAGAAAGGCCAATATCACTGAGGTGATCGATGAAGTAGGATTTCCAGTACAAGATCCCTTTTATCGAGTCGAGTTTAGAAGGTTTTATTTGGAATTACTGCATTTTAAACTCTTCTGCACTGATATACTTATTGAAATTTGTCTGGGAATCCCAAATTTTATGCAGCTGTTAGTCAAATCACAAACCCGCAATTAACTAATTTGGGGGAAATAATTTTTGGGATCGAAATTTTGGGGGTACGAAAATATGGGGATTTTTCGAAAAAATCCCCAAATTTCAAAACCTTTTAAATGTGTCTCGTAAGGTAATCTTTTTGTCGTATTGCTTTCTGAATAATACCTACCTATGTGTATTATTTTCCATAGTTCCTGTGTATACCTCCGGTCTCTTCACTATTCAAATTCTGAAAGTACATCCAAACCCCGCAATGCTCTTTTCGATGGTGGAGGACGGGGGTCTCCTACATTTCTAAGTGGTGTCCATTTAATGCCACTTTTCCTGGCTTTAATACCTGGTGGTCGACCGGGCGGCGGGCCCGCAACAGACTATGTCCATCAAAAAAGATTTTTCGTGGGTACCATTGGACCCGCCACTATTAAGTCCATGATTATTTGGTGGACTTAATAACAGAGTCCGTGGCGGATCTGACACTATGACAGCCCAAATATCCCCTGCATTCATACGTTCAGTATAACTATACCTGTAATATAAGAACTATGACAGTCATAAGGAGACTGTACGGTGTACACACCACTACACGGGCCATACACACCCTTTACTCTGTACAGTGTGTATCTTAATGTAGGGGAATTACGGGGGAAATGGACTGTTTGGTTATTTGGCATACCTGGTGTTCCAGGAAATATAACGGTCAGGAGCTCTTCCACGAACGGAGTTACGAAGATTTTTATGTAGTTTGCGGTTGAGTTACGGGCAAAGTTACGAAGGAAGTAGAATTTGGCTTCCACGAAACTCACCATAAGTAGCGTTAATTTGTATCCCACAAATATTTACGGGGTTTTCTATTTTCTTCATAAAGTAGAGCCGTGATATGTTATGATTACCTTTATATGGAAGGTAATTAGTGTATATATTGGGAAATCTTCGTAACTCAGATTTTCTTCGTAACGCAAGATTACGGAAATGAAATCGTCACATAAGTTACAGGGGATAGTTAGGGGGATTAAAAAGCATACTTACGAAGATTTTCTTCGTAAACCGGCAAATGTAGGGAGTCCCAACAACAGAATTAACTATTCCTATTGATTCGGAGGGTATGTCTGCATGATTATTTTAAGTGATTATTTTAAATGAGGGTGTATATTATCAAACTATTTACATTGTTCATATTATCACATTCACCACAACCAGTATTATTACTACTACCTATTTGGCTATATACTGGGTGAACTGCAGTTCATATGAAGTCGCCGCGCACTTCATATGAATTCATATGAATTCATATGAGTTCATATGAATGCGTTTACCAGTTCAATAAATTTTTATATGAATGAACTTCATATGAACTTCACATGAATTCATATGAACTTCATATGAACTACACCAAGTTCATATGAACTTCATATGAATTCATATGAATTCATTTGCATATAAAATTTATTGAACTATTGAACATTTATGAATTCATATAATTCATATAATTTCATTCTGATATAATATAGTCTTCTCTGGGTGAACCACGGTTCATATGAAGTCATCGCACTTCATATGAATTCATATGAGTTCATTTGAATGCGTTTACCAGTTCAATAGAATTTTTATGAATGAACTATATAGACCATGAATTCATAGAAGTTCATGAACTTGGTATAGTTCATACAACTTCATATAATTCATATGAAGTTCTATAATTCGTGGCAACATTCAAATAATTCTATGGTCATAACGATTTTTTTCTGTCAAATTCAATTTAATTTCAAAATATTGGTTATATTATAAATATTATGATATACCCACCAAATGGACATGTGTTTACTTGATTTTCAATTTTTGTTTTATTGTACCCTTTTTACTGATCATATAAACTAGAAAATATATGCATTGTCATTATTGCTGTAAAAACTTGTTATTCAAATTCAAATTCAAAATTTAATCTTATTTTATTTGTCTATTTGAAGCAAATAGTCCCCCCTTAATATGTCATGCATTCATGATTTTAATCTTTTTAATAAGTTTTCACTGACAGTTTCAGCACAATTTCAGTACCAATTGATGTGTCTATTTTAGGCACTTACGTTTCATGCCCATTATGAAATGTATTCATGTCATTTTAATCTAATAGTTTGGAATATTTTTATAAGTTTTTGTTGTCTTATTATTATGGAAGACAAATTGCCCTTTACTCCACAATATGAACATCTATCTATACAGAATTTACCCAACCCAAAGAGACTGGTGATGTTCCACACAATAGAGACCATTTATTTTGAGATTGACATGTTTTGTAAATAACATCTCCAGAATTCTCAAATTTGATTGTATAAAGTAGTGTTGTAAAGTCTATGCTATTTACATTTTTTTCTTATAGCACAGTATAAGTTTTCATTGAAAATTTCGCCTAGATTTTGGTGCAGATTGATATCAGGCAAAACTTTGCTCAGGCCTTCCTTTGTCAGGCAAAACTTAACTGAGTAACTGGTATGAACAGTTATTTATGTCAATTTCAATCTAGGATTTTTGTAAGATTTCACTGACAAGTTTCACAGAAGATTTCATCTCTAGTCTTTGTCTTTATTTGGGAAAATAGCAAAATATTGTCCACTTTATTCTTCCACTCTATGAACAGGTATCTATTTATTTTCAATTTAGTTTATAATTGTAAGTTTTCACTGAAAACTGAACCAAATTTTGTACCACTTGATGTGATTGCTTGAGGCACCAATTGCCTAATTTTCATTCACAATATGAACAGCCATTTGATGAATTTCAATCTAGTTTATTGTAAGTTTAAAAAACAACTTTTCAGAGAATATAGTCTAGTTTTCTATCTGAGGCTAGATATTGTCCACTTTATTTTCCGCTATATGAAATTTCATTTTCAATCTAGTTGCTTAGTTGATTGTAAATTGTTACTGTTTTGTTATTTATGTCATCAATCTAGTTGCTTAGTTGATTGTAAATTGTTACTGTTTTTGTTATTTATGTCATCAATCTAGTTTTAGCTGGAATTTTCATATAGTGTTGTGTGTTCTTAATTTTACACTTTTACACTTTTACACACTTTTCTTACACACTTACACATTTTTAAACACTTACACTGAGGCGCTGACAAAATACACACTCACACACACATGTCCTGACGAACTTACAAAGTTACAAGCTTTTTGCACACTATTTATTACACATATCCTGACACATATCCTGACACTCTGACAGGATAAACCCCAACCAATAGAAAATTCCAAGTCGAGGAAGTTATGAAAAACTTAGAGTCAGGGTTTGAGTTTGGGTTCTGGGTTAGAAGTTTGTAAGTGTGCATACTGCATAATAGACATATCACTTGGTGTCAAGTGATATGTCCATTTAAATGGACATTATCAGTTGAGACCAAAAAGGGAAAAATTCCGATGAAGTTAAGGAAAAATTTTTCTACTTGTTCCCCTAATTAAATTCTTTATGTAGACATGGGTGCATTGGGCCCATACATTGCAGACGACTCATTTCAAAGAAAGAAGATACTTTTCATCCAGGATTTCACGCAGGATATATCAGAGCTATGGACTGATGATATTACTTCCTATATCTTGTTATACCGTGAGTGTTCTACTTTGATAATAATCTATTCCAATGTTTTCGTGGCACAGCTGTGCAATTTAATTTAAGTTGATGTGCCACTATAATTTAAGACGTTAAATTATCATATTATAATTATTTCTAACTGGTACGTGATCATGAGGTTTTGATAAAAATGATGCATTCACACTATCGGCCATTTTCAGGTGACTTGACTAATTGCAATACTCCTTGATCTGGAATCCTTGATGGAATTCATCCTCGCTTCTCTTCTGTCAATTCTCCTCTGTGGACGTTTTGTAAATGGTACGTAATTTATTTTATGTTTCATAAAGGGACACTGGTATAGTTCCTGACACGTCTTTTAAGCAAATTATGTTAAACCAATTTCACTCTGCAATTAGAAAAAGGAGGTGTACCAAACTCTTCTTGTACCTGCTGCTTTTTTATTTTTCACAGATTTTTATAGAGTTGAAAATAATTGGATTTAATTCTAATTTTTCAGTTCTATCTTGCTAGATTAATTTGCAAGATACAAATTTCGGCAACTGTCGTTGGGAACTTTTTTTTAATTATCGATAATTATCGCAAAAAAAGCGGTAAATACCGCTTTGTTGGAAAAAGACCGTTAATAAAACGCTTACGAAGTGCTTTTTGAGGTCTCAGAAAAAAGCGCTAAATTACCGGTAATTACCGCTTTTCACTGACATTGCAAAGAAAAAAGCGCTTTTTCAACGTTAATTATCGATAATAAGGGACATTAGCGTTAAGTTATCGCTTTTCGCTTCAGAATACCGGTTATAATCGCTCACTGAGCGGTTTTTTCCCTACCGTTAATGAAGCGCTTATAATCGATAATTATCGCTAACGGAAGCGATTATAAGCGATAATTAATGGCCTTTTTTTCTTTGATTTTGGCCGAAATAAAAAGCGCTGGGTAAGCGATTATTACCGGTAATTTGAATGTGTCGAAAATACCGGTAATCCAGCGGTATTAGCGCTTATTAACGGTTAATTAACGGTGGTCAAAAAAAGCGCTTTTTTCGTTAATAAAGCGATATTAGCGCTTATTATCGCTTACGAATCGCTAATTAGCGCTTTTGGCCGTTTATTATCGCTAATGCCGGTAATTAACGGTAATTAACGATAATTATCGACAATTAACGCTTACTTATGCTTCGGATATTTCCGTTAATTACCGCTTATTATCGCTTCCTGGATCCACCCGCCCTGATGCCTGCTGCCCGCTCTCGTTAACGGTAATAAGCGCTATTAACGCTTATTAGCGCTTATTAACGCGTATTATCGTTAATTACCGCTATTATCGGTAATTAACGGTAATTATCGACAATTAACGCTTGCTTATTCTGGGGGATATTTCCGTTAATTGCCGCTTATTATCGCTTCCTGGATCCACCTGCCACCGAGCCCTGACCATGGCTGCCGCCAGCTACCGGTAATAATCGCTGTTAAAGGTGCATGACGCGATAATCATGAAAAATTAACATATACATTTTATTGGCTTAATGTGATCCTTATATCATAACAAAAACCTGTGGTAAGTATGGGCGTATAAATTTCATGTATTACCGGTCTAATTGGATAAACTAATTTGTTCCGGATTCAGCAATACAGCACCTTTGCTTCTGCGCATGTATTGTTTACATTGCGTTCCAATGTTTCTGTTCGTGTTTAGTGTCGTGTTGTGCTGTAAAATACATATTTCTCGTCTTAGACGCTTTAGCTAATTATGTACTCTTGTTAACACACTGTTATAAGGTTTTTTCGAAATTTCAATTGCCGTACTAATAGTTAAATTAACGAATTAAACTTTGCATTTCAAGTTTCAACAATAATGAATCTTCAGCGTTCTGACAACGCTTCGTTCTGCTCTGTTGATAGCAGCTCTAACTTGTTATAAGGGGAGTGTCACTTCTTGAGTTTGGGACTGTCCTTTGGGACATTTGGGACAAATAAAGAAGTAAAAAATCAGTAATTTTAAAATTTATTCGAGGTTATTTTAGTTTTTTATCATCCAAAATTCATTTGGCTCTTTCTGTCTGAAGTTTTTCCAGACCACTATAATACTCAGTACGTTTGGGTGTCTTTGTTTGGTTGTCTTCGTTTAATAAGCATTCTATCTCTCGAAACCCATTATAGAAAAAAGAACGTGGCAGTTGCAACGCAGCAACTGCCGCTTCACTGTCACTACACTGTAAATTTTGCTTTAAAACAGACAGGTCGTGGTATGGAAAGCCAAACTGCCGCTCACAAACAACCATTTGAGTTCTATTAGTCTCTGCCACATTTGTCTTAGTTGTCCCAAATGTCCCTGTTCAGTGTTCAATTCATTGTTTGGACCACATTTTCCGCTGTCCCACTTGTCCCAATTGTCCAAGTGACAATTCACTTTTGAATCCCATTCGTCCCATTTAGTCTGTCCCATTTGTCCCTGTCCCAATCTTGAGTTTGGGAATTGGGACAATTGGGACAGTACAGTGCACATCCTGGGAGAGACTTTTTACGGACTTACGGTACATATTCCTGCCAAAAGATCCTCAAACTGGAATATAAGAATGAAGAGGGACCTGAAGACCTGGAAGAGTTCCCAAAGTATAAATTTTACTCCTAACCCTATCCCCGTCTCAAGGCGTGGAAGCCAATGTCTGATTCAATAAACTAAAGCCTTTCATTGCGTATAGTGATCCAGTCAATACAGATTGAATTTACTTTTTAAACTGATCATTTTGTCGCCTATAGCAGCTGTTTTTTGAAATTTTTTGGTTGGTAAATCAAATGATATTAATTAATGTCATAATTATGCGGGTGAAAAGTGGGACGTAGTACCAAAACTGGAATTATAATACAATTAGCCTTGCTGTATGTACTGTTGTTGATATTGATATGCAGCGCAATGTTTGCTGCATAAAAATCTTTGAAATTAGTCATGCAATTGATTACATAACGTGATCCTAGTGAATCTGCTACCCTTTTGAGCAAAGTTGTTTTTTCGCGTCATGCACCTTTAAGTCTTAAGCTGTTAACGCTTATTAATGATTGAACGAATCGATTATATGCTTTAATTACCGCTTATTATTGATGATAACTGTTATTAACGTTAATCTGTGGACCACCTATACCAATAATCGTCTTCCGTTTTGATCACCTGATGTCAGGCGCTCATTATCAATATTAAAGTTAATTACCTAGCCCTAGCCAACCTTAACCCTAGCTAACTCTAGCCCCAGGTTACCTTAGCCCTAGCTAACCTTAGCCCTAGCTTAACCAAGCCCTAACTAATCCTAGCCCTAGCTAACTTAAGCCTTAGCTAATAACTGATCACTAACCCCAGCTTACTCGAGCCCTGACCTTCCTTAGCCCTAGCTAACCCTAGCAAACCTAGCCCTAGCTAACCCTAGCCCTTATTCACCCTTGCCCTAGCTAATCCATTAATCCTAACCCTAGCTAACCCTAACTCTTGCGAACCCTAGCCCTAGCTAACACAAGCCCTAGCTAACCCTAGCCCTAGCTTGCCCTATCCCTAGCTAACCCTAGCCTTAGCTAACCTAAGTCCTAACTGACGCTAGCCCTAGCTACCATTAGCCCTAGCTGACCCTAGCCCTAGCTAACACTAACCCTTATTAACCCTTGCCCAAGCTAACCCTAGCCCTAGCTAACCCTAGCCCTAGCTAACCCTAGCCCTAGCTAACCCTATCCCTAGCTAACACTAGCCCTAGCTAATCCTTACCCTTATTAACCCTTGCTGAAGCTAACCTTAGCACTAGCTAACCCTAACCCTAGCTAATCCAAGTCCTATCTAACCCTAGCCCTAGCTACTCTAGCCCTAGCTGACCCTAGCCCAAGCTAACACTAGCCCTAGCTAACACTAGCCCTAGCTAACCCCTATCCCTAGCTAACCCTAGCCCTAGCTACCAATAGCCCTAACCCTAGCCCTTATTAACCCTTGCCCTAGCTAATCCAGTAATCCTAACCCTAGCTAACCCTAACTCTTGCTGACCCTAGCCCTAGCTAACGCTAGCCCTAGACCCTAGCTTGCCCTTTCCCTAGCTAACCCTAGCCTTAGCTAACCCAAGTCCTAACTGACCCTAGCCCTAGCTACCATTAGCCCTAGCTGACCCCAGCCCTAGCTAACACTAACCCTTATTAACCCTTGCCCAAGCTAACCCTAGCCCTAGCTAACCCTAGCCCTAGCTAACCCTATCCCTAGCTAACACTAGCCCTAGCTAATCCTTACCCTTATTAACCCTTGCTGAAGCTAACCTTAGCTCTAGCTAACCCTAACCCTAGCTAATCCACTATCTAACCCTAGCCCTAGCTACCTCAGCCCTAGCTGACCCTAGCCCTAGCTAACACTAGCCCTAGCTAACCCTATCCCTAGCTAACCCTAGCCCTAGCTACTAGCTAACCCTAGCCCTAAACCCTTTAAGCCCAATCCAGTAATCCTAACCCTAGCTAACCCCTAACTCTTACTACCTAGCCCTGCTAACCCTAGCCCTAACCCTAACCCTAGCCCTAGCTAACACTAGCCCTAGGCCCTTTCCTAACTAACCCTAGCCTTAGCTAACCCAAGTCCTAACTGACCCTAGCCTTAGCTAACATTAGCCCTAGCTGACCCTAGCCCTAGCTAACACTAACCCTTATTAACCCTTGCCCAAGCTAACCCTAGCCCTAGCTAACCCTAGCCCTAGCTAACCCTAGCCCTAGCTAACCCTAGCCCTAGCTAATCCTTACCCTTATTAACCCTTGCTGAAGCTAACCTTAGCTCTAGCAAACCCTAACCCTACCTAATCCAAGTCCTATCTAACCCTAGCCCTAGCTACCACTAGGGGCCATCCAAAAATGAGCCCATCACTTGGGTATGTATGTATGTTTTCGAAATGATGAGTTAGTGATGAGGTAGTATGTATGTAGGTTTGCAAAATGATGAGCTCATCAGTCATCACTTAGAGGCAAAATGTTGACATAAACCACTCGTTGGAAAATTGGACCAATGTTGGACCTAGTTAGTTAGAATTAAGATGATCCAACTTAAATTGCAGTACTTGCAGTAGTGACGTCCCTTCAACCTTTCATATTGCATGATTGACGCAACATAAATCTTGAAATGATGAGATGAGGTTGGGGTATGTATGTATCTTTCCCAAAAGATGAGGTATTGATGAGGTAGTATGTATGAATGTTCGAAAAAGGCCGATTTTTGATGAGCTCATTTCTGGAGGGCCCCCTAGCCCTAGCTGACCCTAGCTAACACTAGCCCTATCTAACCCTATCCCTAGCTAACCCTAGCCCTAGCTACCAATAGCCCTAGCTAACACTAACCTTTATTAACTCTAGCCCCAGCTTACCCTAGCCCTAACCCTAACCCTAACCATTGCCCTAGCTAACACTAACCAGTAACCCTAGCTAACACTACCCCTAGCTAACCCTATCCCTAACAAACCCTAGCCCTAGCTACCAATAGCCCTAGCTAACCCTAACCTTTATTAACCTTTATTACCCAGCCCTAGCTTACCCTAGCCCTAACCCTAACCCTAAGCATTGCCCTAGCTAACACTAACCCTAGCTAACCCTACCCCTAGCTAACCCTAGCCCTAGCTAACCCAAGTCCTATGTTACCCTAGCCCTAGCTGACACTAGCCCTAGCTAACACTAGCCCTAGCTAACACTAGCGCTAGCGAAGCCTAGCCCTAGCTGCCACTAGCCCTAGCTGAGTGCTGACCCTAGCCCTAGCTAACACTAGCCCATGCTAACGCTAGCCCTAGCTAACACTAGCCCCAGCTAACACTAGCCCTAGCTTACCCTACTCCTAGGCCCTAGCTAACCCTAGCCCTAACCTAACCCTAACCTAGCTAACACTAACCAGTAACCCTAGCTAACCCTACCCCTACTAACCCTAGCCCTAGCTAACCCAAGCCCTATGTAACCCAAGTCCTATGTGAACCCTAGCCCTAGCTGACACTAGCCCTAGCTAACACTAGCGCTAGCGAAGCCTAGCCCTAGCTGCCACTAGCCCCTAGCTGAGTGCTGACCCTAGCCCTAGCTAACACTAGCCCCAGCTAACACTGAGCCCTAGCTTACTAGCTGATCTACCCCTAGGCCCTAGCTAACCCTAGCCCTAGCTAACCCAAGTCCTAGCTAACCCTAGCCCTAGCTGACACTAGCCCTAGCTAACCCTAGCCCTAGCTAACACTAACCCTAGCTATCATAGCCCTAGCTACCACTAGCCTAACTAGCCCTAACCCTAGCTATCATTGCCCTAGGTAACACTAACCCTAGCCTAACCTAAGCCTAGCCCCTAGCCCTAGCTGACACTAGCCCTAGCTAACACTAGCCCTAGCTAACACTAGCCCTAGCCCTAGCTAACCCCTTTAGCCCTAGCTAAAACTAACCCTAGCCCTAGCTACCACTAGCCCTAGCTGACCCTAGCGCTACCTAACACTAGCCCTAGCTAACACTAACCCTAGCCCTAGCTAACCCTAGCCCTAGCTTTACCCTATCCCTAGCCCCTAGCCCTAGCTTCCCCAAGTCCTAATAGCCCTAGCTACCACTAATCCTAGTGCTGACCCTAGCCCTAGCTACCACTAGCCTTAGCCTAACCCCCATAGCTTTCTCTAAAACCTGATCGGTTTCCGCCTCGGCTAACCCTTCGGTTTCCCCTATTTTCCGGATTTTCCCCTGATCAGCCGCCTGATCGGTTTAAAACTGAACCATTTCCGCCTTCGGTTTCCTAGGTTTCCGCCTGATCGGTTTCCGCCTGATCGGTTTCCGCCTGATCGGTTTCCGCCTGATCGGTTTCCGCCTGATCGGTTTCCGCCTGATCGGTTTCCGCCTGATCAGTTTCCGCCTGATCGGTTTCCGCCTGATCGGTTTCGGTTTCCGCCTGATCGGTTTCCGCCTGATCGGTTTCCGCCTGATCGGTTTCCGCCTGATCGGTTTCCGCCTGATCGGTTTCCGCCTGATCGGTTTCCGCCTGATCGGTTTCCGCCTGATCGGTTTCCGCCTGATCGGTTTCCGCCTGATCAGTTTCCGCCTGATCGGTTTCCGCCTGATCGGTTTCTGCCTGATCGGCTCTGGAGGAGTAAAAGTATATAAATTGGTTGAAGTATATTCTTGTGTTTGAGAAAATAAAACTGAAAATATATTATGGAGCTAAAATGGAGACAAAAAAGTGGAAAGAAATTGAACAGTTATAGGCGCCTATAGCTGGCAAGTGATGAATTATCGGCGGTCATCGGCGCCTATAGGCGCCGATAAGCGCCTATACACCGCCAATCGGCGCCGTCGGCGTTTTTGACCGCCTACATGCGCCTAGGCGATACTGGTTTTGTCCTCATGCGCCTATAGGCGCCGATACTGGTTTTTTTCGTCCTCAGCCCAATGTCCTTTGGGTTTGGGTTGGGTCACCCATCGGCCCAAACCCTAACCCAAACCCGCCGATAACCCAAACCCAACCCAAAAACCCTAACCCAAATCCCCTAACCCAAACCCTAACCCAAACCCTAACCCAAACCCTAACCCAAACCCTAACCCAAACCCCTAACCCAAACCCAAACCCAACCTAAATTGGGTAAAACATAGGATTGTTTTAATTCATCGGCGCGGTTTGCATAAATAGGATTTAGCCGGATCAGCTTGGGACATGGTTAGCTAGGGCTAGGTTTAGCTAGGGCTAGGTTTAGCTAGGGCAAGGGTTAAGAGGACACAGAAAAAAGTTTTTCAGCTGGTGCCATCTTGTAGCATATGTAGTCGTGTAAGGTATATAAAAATATGAAAATTACCCGAATATGAGCCATAACTGAGATGACTAAAAAATCGGCATTTAAGTTTTCAGCAAAAAACGAAGTTTTTGACTATTGTACGGGCTAGGAAAATGCCCCGATCACCAAACTTGGAGGAATTTTAGTTTACCTGACCATCTAACTTCTCTCAAAAGGATTTTGCTTTATCTCAAAAAATGAATTTTTCCCGGCCAATTAAGTGATTTTTTGAGGCTCCCATCTTTAAAATACTTAGTCTGAAAGGCGCGATAATAAGCGTTAATAAGCGCTTACTGTAGTAGCGACTACTACCGTCAACGGCAGCAGACATCAGGGCGGGTGGATCCAGGAAGCGATAATAAGCGGTAATTAACGGAAATATCCCCCAGAATAAGCAAGCGTTAATTGTCGATAATTACCGTTAATTACCGATAATAGCGGTAATTAACGATAATACGCGTTAATAAGCGCTAATAAGCGTTAATAGCGCTTATTACCGTTAACGAGAGCGGGCAGCAGGCATCAGGGCGGGTGGATCCAGGAAGCGATAATAAGCGGTAATTAACGGAAATATCCCAAGCATAAGTAAGCGTTAATTGTCGATAATTATCGTTAATTACCGTTAATTACCGGCATTAGCGATAATAAACGGCCAAAAGCGCTAATTAGCGATTCGTAAGCGATAATAAGCGCTAATATCGCTTTATTAACGAAAAAAGCGCTTTTTTGACCACCGTTAATTAACCGTTAATAAGCGCTAATACCGCTGGATTACCGGTATTTTCGACACATTCAAATTACCGGTAATAATCGCTTACCCAGCGCTTTTTATTTCGGCCAAAATCAAAGAAAAAAAGGCCATTAATTATCGCTTATAATCGCTTCCGTTAGCGATAATTATCGATTATAAGCGCTTCATTAACGGTAGGGAAAAAACCGCTCAGTGAGCGATTATAACCGGTATTCTGAAGCGAAAAGCGATAACTTAACGCTAATGTCCCTTATTATCGATAATTAACGTTGAAAAAGCGCTTTTTTCTTTGCAATGTCAGTGAAAAGCGGTAATTACCGGTAATTTAGCGCTTTTTTCTGAGACCTCAAAAAGCACTTCGTAAGCGTTTTATTAACGGTCTTTTTCCAACAAAGCGGTATTTACCGCTTTTTTTTGCGATAATTATCGATAATTAAAAAAGTTCCCAACGACAGTTGCCCGAGCTTTATGGAGCTATTCGTGGTGAATGCCTCTAAATATATATAATCATACATACACTCAAATTATAGTTATTAATTATAAAGCTTCAATACGATACATCATAATTAAAATCTGTACACAACACCATGTTCATTCTTATGCTTCTGTGATCACAATATTATGGAACACTATGTTGATACCAGAGTGAAATGAAAGCAGATCTTGCAATTCATCTGGAAATTGTCCATATTTTCTAGATCAGAACAAAATGGCACAATAAAAATATATTAAGAATATAACATGTCTTCTTGATACTATACTCATAATACTTAAGTACATATTAATCCCATTTAACTCAATTAATCAGTTCTTTACATCTCTTCAATTAACTATTCACAATTATCAACTCCAAATGTAATCCATTCTTATCACAAATTAGTGACCATCTCTCTCATCAATCTTAACATCAATCTTATCATCAATCTTAACAAATGTCCTTTAATCTCCGTCATAATGTCCATGCATCAATCCTAGATCTTTTGACATCACTCTCTCATCAGTTGACATCAATCTCATCAGCTGTTGCCAGCAACTCCTCTGGGACATCCAAGAAGAAATCTGCCGGCGTGAGATGCTCCAGATCCGCTCCTGCTTTGAAAGTGATGTACCCGTGATTGAGCAACCCCTGTGCTATCGCCATGATCATCCAGTTCTTGTCCACCCTCTGAGAGAGTCCCAGTCGCTTGGTGATGGGGATGAGATGGACACTCCGTCTCACATGGTAGACACTCTCCACATTGAATAGAACTCTAATAATGCAGTCCGCACTGTCTTGGGATAGCGTGTAGGGTCGGTCGTTAGTGTCGTCCTTGAGGAGTGCTTCAGCTGCTGCCGCTTTATGCTGCTCGGCTGCCGCCTCAGTAGTGATCTGCGTTCCGTCGCTGTTGTAGAGGTGTCCGGCAGGCCGGGCTTTGGAGGGTCGGTAGCTCTGCCGTTTGCACTCTCTCCGGCGCTCCCGACAGGAGTCGATGATGTGGTTCCGGATACCTTGGACTCCGAAGCAGAGCTCGGGGATGCAGCAGACGGGAGCTAGCTTTTCTGTGAGCTGCTCCAGAACTTGCAGGTCTTCCTGAGGAGAGCAGAGGGATTAGAAGAGTTAACCAGAGTTGCTATGTCAAATATCATGGGCATCCCATCAATCATGGGTTCTTTCGAGTTTTATTTTTCGAGAATTGTATCGCAAAAAGATTTTTTTCCTTCTCAAGCCAAAATAAAAATCATTAACCGATAATATATTCTTCAAATTTTTTCCCTCCCCATTGGCATTTTTGTGTATACAAAAAGGCAAATGAGAGGGTTGGCAGAGATCGTGGTTTGGGAAGGTGAGAAATAGGATATGTGTATATCAGGTCCAGGTTTGCAATACAACTACTGTAATTTCTGGAAAGTGCCCGGATTGCTCCTTTATAATATCAGTCGCGAAAATGTCCCTCCGTCCCTCCGTCCGTCCGTCCGTCCCCTTTTCACACAAATCTTCAAAATCACGAATTTCCTAATTCATGAAGCTTTCGGTTGTCAAAAATTTTAATCTCATACGTTGATCAGGCCCATCCGTGCCACATTCCCAGCCACTAAAGTTTTCATATCGACCAAATCTAATGTCCTGGAAATTGATTTTCATTTCGACTATTTCAAACACAAAAAACACGATTTTTTTCGCCAAAAAAGATATTGACTGAGTAAATGTGAAGAAGGCTTGCCAAATTTGACCATTCTTTGAGTAATGATGTGGAAAATTGAATCAATATCACAATAAAAAACTGAAATTTTACACGTATTGTTACACATAATTAACATGTTATTTCACGACTTCGTAGCGTAATGGGTTAGCGCGTCAGACTTTGTAGTGCTGGCACGCTAGACGTCACGGGTTCAAGCCCCACTATAGTCAAATTTCAAATTTTTATTTTCTTAGCTTATCTTCAGTTTTCTGATAGCAAAAATGATCCTGTACAGCCCAATCAGTTCATCAGAGGTTTTAAATAATCACAGAAAATTTTCAGTAATAAGTTTAATTCTGCAGTTAAATACACGATGGCACGATACTCAAAAGCTCAAATAAGCATGTTGCCCAGGTCGTTAAGATTAGAATTTCCAAAATGTTGAGTTACAAGACATCAAGCATCGCGGGGGAGGGAAATTAAGCGCCTGCATACGGTCCACGGGAACAACAATAATTGTGTCGGTGCAGGCGCAATTCTTGTTAAATAAGCACGCACCTTTGAGTTCCTATCAGCATCAGTGTAGAAGAAAGGAGGAGGATCTCTGAACACAGTCCTGCAGGCTCTCTTGATCAGGTTCCTCTTGGTCAAGTAGTGGGAGTGAAGGCGAGGGTTGACCTGTTTGAGACGCTCCTGGGACTCTCGTGTCAACTTGCCTCGGCAGTTCACCTGGAAGAGAGGAGAGGTGAGGATTGGAGTCAGGAGAGGTTAGGTTTGATGTGAGGAACCCTTCTCATCCCTGGATGAGAATTGATGTGAGGAGTTCTGAGAAATGAGGATCGGTGTGAGTTGAGAATTGAGGAGTGTTGTCAGGCAGTGAGGAGAAGGAGTAGCATTGAAGGGTGAATATTGACACAAAACAGTGTGAAATGAGAGGATTGTCTGTGCGAAGGTTTAGCACTGAGGAATGAGGAGAAAAGATTGAATTCTTCCTTACAAGAGGGATGAAATTTCTGGAGAACTCTTATAGGTTAGAGAAAGACGGTGAATTAACATTTCGCTGAAATTCTGAGCTCAACTTTTTCCCAATTGTTGGAGAGTCTTCAAAACATTGATAATGCCTCACTTAACAAATTCGCATCAAGATTAAATACTTCAAATTGATTCGCACGTACTCACGAGCCCTATTTAAACGGTATTATTTAAAATCTGTAAGAAAATGATAATTTCAGCTGATTTCCACCACTTCCCACTATTTCACCGAGCTGTGGCAATGCCCATTAGAATTATATATGTCTAGACAATCCAGATATTAGCAATTTAGCAGCGTATCCCGCTATCTGAAAATTCATCTTCCCGGATCATTAATTACGGTTATTCTCCTCCCACAAGATTTCCCCAACTCTAATAAATTATTCTATTCGTTACAATGCAATTTCCGGAATATATCCCTAAAGATCGAACCCCAGATGTTTCCACCGTATATCAGGCAATTAGGAGATATTGCAAATCACGCAGCTGAGCAGAAACCAGCCAAATATATCGAATTGATGTCATCAATTCACCATTCTAATCAATGATAATTACATCCATTTCAACCGCCTTGATTTTTTGTTCACCCCCTCTTTTACACTGGCGAGTTAAGAGACACTTGATTAAATGCCTCCATCTGTTTCAAGGGTACTCCCATTTAGCAGTGAAAATATATTCATTTGATCCATTATATAATATATCAAGCTGTGAACGTTCAGTGCAAATTTCAACCGGGAAATTGGGAATTTAAATGAATATTCTGCTGAAAATCAGCAGAAATTACTGGTTATGGAATTTGAACTTGGATTCGATCTTGGATTTATAACCAGTTGGAAAACTACCTCTGCGTGCAGGAGATGCACGAAGGTATCAAGACATTTAATCTCAGGACACTTCATCTCCCAGTCCTTAAAACTTAACGCAAACCCGAACCCAGAGCTCAATCTTACTCGGAAATATTACGAGATAACCTGTCTGCTGACGAATAAGAATATGGTCCATGGTAGAATATCATCTAATAATTTCAGAGCTTCTGAACCGATATAAGCCTGATTTCTACCCATGATAACGCTCTGTTTACAAGTTTATCAGCCCATTGCCTCTTATTATTTCTGTACCTTAGCTCATTATTCCGTTACCATAAAGAATAAAGCAGTTGCATTTGCTTGTCTCCTGCCCATACCTCAATTATACGTTTACTGGAAAATAACAGTGTCCCTGTGCCTTGATATCGCCCCTCCCATCCCCCTCTAAGAAGAAGAACACTGACTCATTGCCTACCCTAATGTTCAGTTTGATCTGTTTCTACCCCCAGAATTACAGAAATTATGTCACCTTGCTTGTCCCCACCGTAGCACATTTACTAACTTATTCGACACAATTATTTACCATTTCTTGGTCATATTGGAACATATAAAGGGTCTTTACTCTCTGACTGATTGAGTGATTGGCCGCACTAAACTTCACAGGGCGTGTACAATTTTCAGGATACGGCGCCGGTTATTCGTTTAATTACAGTTTAATCATAGTTTAATGAGGGACAAATGGAACAACTCGTCAAAATTACAGCTTGTCCCTTGCATAAGTGAGATATAAACTCGAGGATACAGGCAAGTTCTATGTGACGAGAGGAAGGGCAGTCATTGGACAATCAGGAGAAATGGAAGATTCTCATTGGTCAATTGGGATAAAGGCAGGGCTTTCATTGGGCAGTTGGTGATAGATATGGTGCATTTAATTGGCTAATGCAAGACTGCGTTTGATTGGTCCAGGAAAGGAGATAGATGTCATTGATTGGGTCACGTTAGGTGCCAAGCATGGAGCATGAATCATGATTATTAGAACCAGTAATTGATACTTACCAGGACGGATCAGCTAGTAGTGTGATTATTAAACTTAGTCTACAGCATGTCACGTGACGGGAATACTCATCACTGATTGGTGCGTTTACTCTATCACCATGGCGATATGTATGTTACAACGTTGTATCTCAGACAGAATTTATATGAAATATAATTGTTGAATCTATGAAGCACATGGTGACTGATCAGAATTTATATCTGCTGTTGAACGAGTTCCATAAGCCATAATCCCATAATCCAGACGTCTCAACGACTACCTCAAATGGATATCATGATATGAAAATCAAATGAGAATCATTTATCGGTGATTGAAATTTTATGTCAATATTATGAATCGAGATGAATCGAGATGAATCCAATAATTTTCTTTCGCCCTAAAATCATTTGAAAAGAAATTTCTCTTAATCTTATTCTGTAAGAAGTGGCTCATGTCCACCACATTGACAGCGGAGTAAAATGGTCCTAACAATCAGAATGGAGAATCTCGTTAGAATTAGGGAACAGCTGCTAGTGTGATATTTGCCCTCCCTGAGCGTCATCTCCCAAAAAAGTTATTTTTGTTAAATTTCTTCACCTCGCTCATAATATATAATCGTTGGTGGATTTTAAAATGTGCAAAGTTAAAATATCATAATCGTGCGAGCCTCATTTGAATTAGAATCATCGCCCCCAATAATTTAGCCAAACATAGAGTTTTGAATTCGTTATTTCTGGGCAAGGGCAAGGCGCCACACACCACCTAATTGGAATTATAAA
This sequence comes from Beroe forskalii, assembly GCA_011033025.1. Classification (NCBI taxonomy): domain Eukaryota; kingdom Metazoa; phylum Ctenophora; class Nuda; order Beroida; family Beroidae; genus Beroe; species Beroe forskalii. The sequence continues at coordinate 280,923 of WFMF01000110.1, read as the reverse complement.
ATGAAATTTAAGTACAACTTATGAATTTTCATTGCGACTCAAACTGCACACAAATGAAAAAAGTCTAACTGGAGTAACTTATATTTTATTAATTTTTCAAGAAATCAAATGAGTCTTGTTAAAATTATTCACTAGCGTTTAGTACAACCTCACTTATCACGACATCACACTTGAATGTGACAAACAAGCCATGGTACATATTATTGTGACATGCCTTCGAAGTGTGACCTTTTCAGTGTTTGAAAAAGTGTGAGATTTCGAGTTCGAGTGAATGTGTTTGAATAAAGCTATAATGACGTCAACAATCCACCATTTCAAACCCTGATAATGACGTCACTCTCAACACTTCCTCTATAACCGTATATTGTATTGCCCTGGTGACATGATGATGGGACAATGCCCATCTCTTTCTCACCCCTGCGCAAGCATCTCATACCCCTCCGCAAGCATCTCACTCCTGCGCAATCAATCTACTCTTCCAACACACCTTAGTGTTTTTATTATACTCTCTTATATGCAGGGGTTCGATGGTGCGAACATTTGGGTGAAGCGACATGATGCCATTGAAAAATATCACTTTAATATATTTGTATTTGTGGGAAGGCTAGTCGCTGCTCAAGAAGGGATGCACGTAGTTAGGCAGGAATTGAAAGGGGTTAGAGTTTGCCCCAATCAGAGAAGAGAATAAGGTCAAAATGGACCAATGGGGACGCTTCTTCGTAGCGTATGACGATATACGATTTTAAAACACATTTTACTGAAAAGAGGGTCTGACCGAGGGCAAACACGACAACTATTATATTGCTCAATAAATTGACCCCCGATGCTTTCATATGTTGCTGCAAGTGCATGGGGAATATATGACTTGAGCTTCGTAGGTCAATTAAGGCTATGATTCATATATAATTGAGTTCAGGACATAATTTTATTTAATTTATTTGTGAGGAAACGCTCAGGGTTTTGCGAATCTCTGAAGGCTTTTAAATGTATACTAAAATTTTAAATATTGCTGGGGCTGCACGAGCTTATGCAGCTCCAGAAATATTTAAAATTTTAATATTTGACTTTTTGTCCCTGCATTGAGCAGAAGACAAAAAGTCAATATTTGGATATATTCTATGCAAAATTTCCACAATGCTCTTGCAAAATGCTCTAATTTCATAAGAAAATCCAGGAGAATTTTCCCGTGAGTTGAAGGAACTTTAAAACCTCAACAAAACTGGATTGACAGAAAAATTTCCAACAATTGGGACACCACTATGACGAAAGTTTTCGTCACACTTACATTAAAGTAATTCTCCAATGAATTCTGTAGTGTTTCTCGAAAAAGTTTCTCTCGCTTTCAAAATAAATACCGATGCTCAGCTTCCAAAAAGGACATTTCCCTCAACGAATTCAAGTATCTTTAAGGATATTTATTCACAAAGGCGCTTTTCAAACGGAGACGCCATGATAATAAGTTAATAAAATGAATCATTCATAGATCTAAATGATAAAAATCGTCATTTGATCCGAAAGTGTGTACACCAGAAGACAAAGAAGTAGTCTGAATTCTTTCACAAAGGAGCAAAATTGATAAGTCCAAAACTCTCGGAGTGAAATTTATTTCTGATCTTGCAAAAGAAAAATCTGCTCCAATGAAAGCCACAGATGATATTATTGAGATAGTAAGATATAAGCTCCATAAAAGCAGCCAAACATTATCGAGGACCGAGCGATGCGATATATTATGATACTGTCCTGAGAATTCTAATTTTTAGAAAAAATGTTCGAAATAAGATTCTAGATTTTCCATAATACGATTCCCTGCATATCCTTTGCTCATGTCAAGGTACATACTTTTACTGGGCATACTTTATCCCAGAGATATATTGATGTGGATGGGATGATAAAACGTTGTTTAATGTGTTCATCACTCTGAGACTACATCGCACCACCATCCCATGATAGAATTCCCGATCACCCCTTGAGACAACATCGTACCACTATCCCATGATAGAATTCCCGATCACCCCTTGAGACTACATCGCACCACTATCCCATGATAGAATTCCCGATCACCCCTTGACAATATATCATGTACCTCTGCGTTTCCTGAACTGATGATAGTTTCAGAACCGTCTGTATCTGGGTAAGAGCACTTATTGAAAGGTCAACTAGATATATTTTTAAACACTATCCTTGGAAGACGCTTGAACCTCTCTCAGAAACAAAGCATCGCAGTTTTTAATGAGATAAGAGAGATAAATATATTAGGACGCAAAAAAACGCACCAATCACCATGTCACCATGTGACGATAGGAAGTTTGAAAAAATTTGTTATACCGATTAGACATAAACCAACCTTGCTCCAGTCAGAGATCGATATCTAGCGATTTATTCTCTTCTCTTCTCTTCACTCCGTGATGAGATGATCTTATATACTTATTGCACTTTTATTGTGTCACATTGTTATCGGGATTTATCTCTTTCAAAAAGTGTCCGTTTAGACCGTGTTTTAGACCACGAGATGAGATCACAGCCGCTTTGGAATGCAGTGTAAACAGCTCCTGTAAGACTGAAATTTTTCATTCTCCCTGGACACACACATATAGTAACGTTTCTCAAGTCGCCAATACAACCTTACTCCTTATACGAGTTGAGAACGAGAAATAGGCCGTTAAAACCTGAGAACGTAGTCTTTTCAACAAGTTATTTCCAGATCGTGACGTAACTAAAACTCTCAGTCACTTTTCAATAAGTCAATATGCTTGGCAACCCGTATGCCCTATAACCGTAGACAGCGATACGACATGTCGGAGACGACGCACCGTATTTCAACGATGTTTTTAATTTGCAGTAAATTTATCGGCGACTGTCCGGGAGATATCACAGATCTCACGATCTTCCTAAAGTCTATCAGAGATGGTTGCGGGCTAGAAATCTCACATGCCAGTTAGCACCATTAAAAACTTCTTAGACGAAGTCCAGATTCCTTGAGTTTTCAGATGACAAATTCCAGCGACGAGATGTAAATTTACCGTTCTTCTTTTCACACCTAGTTTTATTTTTTCGAGATATAACTACATCCGCCTAACTTTCGAAAAACAAGAAAAAAAGCTAGATATATTTTCAGTATCTCGTCTCAGGTGATGAGGGATTGGAGGATATAAAGATGATGTAGTGTTAACCACCTGATCTTTATAACACTCAAAAGTTTTTATGATTTTTGGGCGTCAGGGTGACCTCGAGCATTTGTTTTATTTCTCACTTCTAGTTCCCCACAAAAGGAGGAAAAGCATGCACGTGGGTTGCAGTGGTAACCACGTGATAATCTCTTCTCCTCTCCCTGTTGTCACGGCAACACACTGGGAGCTGTGGAACGGCTGATAAGACTCAGTGTTTTCTCCTCCTCCCTCTACATATATTCTCCAAAAAGGAAGATAATCGCTAGTTTTACACCACATAAACTCGTGACTAAAATCCCCAGTCCCCCATTGGCTGATGGGATTATCACGCGGTCCCTGATTGGAGAATACGTGTCACGCGGTACCAGTCACGCGGGTCAGTCAAACATTAACAATCATTGAGGGATGCGCGCGGGAAGTGCTAGAAATGCAGTAAGCATGATCAGCTCACTGCACTGAAAAAGTTCCCAGATTAGGTGGTCTCTCTCTCTCCCGCTGTTGAGAGATAGTTCACAAAACCCTAGTAAATTTTATAAACGTCGCGCGCGAAAAATAGGCTCTAAAACGTCAATAATTCTCTACTTTAAGCTATGATAATGACGTCATCACTCGACCGCTTACTTGTTTCTGGAGGGAATATATTAATGCACACACTCACAGAATGTGGTATATGGGAGGGGAGAAGGAGGATCAGACGCATATACTGTCCTAGCAGAGATAAAATATACAGTTCATACTTCAGGAACAGGTCCGGGTCATCATGTGATCTTGTCAGCAGGTCACGTGACCGGGCTTTTCACGTGGGGTGAAAATAGCTAAGTTCTGAGCGATGTGTATGTGGATGAGGAGCATTATCATCACGGATATATATTTAACATGGATTATTATATAGCCACGGGGAATTGTGTGCGAGCGAGCGTCAATGTTTTAATCCATCTTTCATCGGTCATCCGAGATGTCAATGGCACAAGAATTATAAAAATTATGTATTTTTGGCGTTCAACATTCTCAAATTCTAAGATTAGGTGTCGAGGAGAGGCTATGGCATACCCGAGGACAGCGCATACAAATTATAGGCCGTGCATGAAAAGCATGCGATTGGGAAGGTCATCATAATCTTGGTTTTGTGAGACGAATTGTCGAGAAAAAACAACCTACGTGGTGTACGCGACCATAAGTCGGAGAGAAAAGTTGGATCTGCGAAAATTGAAAGGTATTCACAGCTGGGATTTTCATTATGAGAGCACAAAAGACTCTCTTTCCTTGAATAATGTAGCACTCCGGGCGTTTCCGGTAAACGCCAGTCTGGAGTTCGGCAAAAAGAGGAGGATTTTAGTTTGTCTGGTTGGGGAAAAATATATGTTTTTAGTTTTCTAAGGGCTCGTTAGAAATATTGAAAGGAAAAAACCATATACCGATTACCGTTCTCCATATTTCCATGCTAGTTTTGTACTTTCTAGCAATGGAATTCTTGTTATTCAATGCTGAAGCTTGGTACATCCCAACTTCAAAGACTGCAGGACAGATTTACATGAACTAATTAAACCCAAACCCTAATCCTCGGTTACAGTTAATGCTATGCGCAAGAATCCCCAAGTATTCGAGCCTTAAACTCCTGCTCCATTGTGAATCAATGACGGAAAGCCCTAAAATGCAAGAGTATCGGGTGAAACTGACAATTATCCTGTTGAACTATAGGCCGGATCATGATATGTTAACACAGGTGTCAAAAGCAGGAGTTTAAACTCCCCTCTCATCCACTCAGCATGATATAAACTTTGACACAAATCACTTATATTTTGCCCTAATTCAACACCTAGTCAATTAAATGCTTTATAAACAGTCTTTTAATAACATAATGACAAATGGATGCGTAGCACGGCAGTAAAACTAAGGCAGAGTCTACCCTACATGTCACCAGACCAAAGACGCGAATCCTCAGGGAGTCTCGCGGGGAGAAACACACTTTTAAACGTCGCTAATCCCATACTTTTAACTATGATATTGACATCATTTTCGAAAGCATAATCAATGCTATCATCCGAAAAGACACCAATCCTACTATGTAGCCTGGTTCGTATGTGAGAGAAGGGATTTAAAAGTGCGCTTGTATATAAAGAAGAGGATATTTAGAGGAAATGAAGGGAGGAGGAATCGGGTGTTACTTTTAGGATTATGAACCGAGGTGGGGTAACAGTTGCAAACTGTGCGAGTGCTACTGGTGGACTATGTATGTTAACTTTTCAAGGATGAGTCTGGGTGGCGCTTTCACTCTAAACTCTTTTCCCCAAGAGATAGAGGGAGAAAAGACGTGTGCAAATATATCATGTGGGCAGTGAAAAATGATGTCATTGTCATGGTTTAAAATGGTGAATTGTGAAGCATCGTTATGCCTGTTTGACTGTACGTGACCCTTGGTGATAGTTCCCGATCGGGGGAAGAGATCAAACACAGTTCAAGCATGGACACAGGTGTCACGAGATCAGGATCCTAGGCCACGTGACATCACAGATCTTGGTCACGTGATCAAAGAGATCTGGGGGAGACTTTCACCCTGCCAGAGTACAATCCGCACTTTAAAAATAGTCTCTTGTGATGATGTCATTATCATAGATCAAAGTAGAGAATTGTTGACGATGAATCATCCATTATTTGCCGGAGAGAGAGCACAAGATCCGCAGGGGATTGCAGAGTGATATTGTGACAAAGTGTGTTAAACCCGTTATACTGATTCAGGGGGAGGAGGTGGAAGTAGCAGCCCTGTGCGCGCGCTTTTTGTGGAACTGCGCCGCGCGCGGAAAGCTGGCGGTTTTGAACAAAAAATTCACCACTTAAGAGCTTGATTATGACATCACTGGTAATACCCTATTCTGTCATGGAACTTCTAGGAAGAGCATCATAGGAACAGTGACGACTGATCGACCCCACAGAGACTGGATCCTGTGTTTGTGAGCTCTCCGAAACTTGGCATGATCTCCCTCCATGTTCCATTGACACGGGGTTTTAACACGATACGTAACAAGTACTGAGTAGCAGCAGAACCTATCATCTTCTCTATTGCTCAATCCTTTTATCTATTCTAATCCCCACCCCGCACCTCTATCTTCCTCTCCGATTCCAAACCAACTCCTTCCCTTTTTTAAATTCTTCTCATAATCTCCCAACCTTCTCATCCATTGTCCAACGAATATAATAAGAGACACATTGAAGAACAAAGGGGTTCTATAAATACTACAAAGTTCATCGTCAGGAAAATGGGTTCAAGGCTGATAGGTCACGGAGGATGACATAGAAAAGATACAACAAGTTCACTGTTCTGTGAGAAAGAATGGGCGAGGAGTTGTTACGTCATTATCAGGGGTTAGAATGGTGAGTTGATGACGGTGAGGAGACTAGTTTGTGCGGGGTGGTGTCTTTGTTGACGAGTTGAGTGCTTAAGTGAGTGTCGTAGGGCACCATGAAAAGCTTAAGTAGAGGAATTGCATGTGTGTTGCAACAGAATATGATGTGCTTCAAGTTGGGGATGAAAATATGAAAATGGCATCAAGATATTAAGGAAGTTTAGAATAACTTTGAAGTAAGAATAACTTTGAAGTCATTAATATCGAAATGAAAGCTGATGATTAATTTTCTAGGTTTGTAAAATATCAAGTGAAATTATTTACCTGGAAGACGGTATCTCCGACACTGATGGTGGGGCGGGCACTGTTGCTCCTGTTTCTCTTTCTGAAGAAGTAAGAATTATGAGAAACAATCACGATTTTTATTGAAAATACTAGAATTTTTATTGACTCTCATTGGGAATGCGGGTATTTGATGAATACCACATAGACCCAAATTCAACAGCTTCTCCAATATGCAATCATCCATTTAAAATCACAACCATCCGGAACTGAATTTCTTGACCAACCTGATCGACTTTGTTTGCTGCAGCACTCTGCACTTTGGAGAAAATACTGTTCATATTGGAAATCATGCTCGGTTTCATGTCCAACATCATGTCACTTACACTCTGAAAACACAAGATAGTTTAAACACAAGGAATTATCTTTTTTTGCAAAATAAAATTGATAAACTTTCAAATTTCATTGATTCTTCACGCTGACAATTTTATTCTAAGGCTCATTTCAATTTAGGGTTCATGACGCAATTCCCAGAGAGTCCCCCACCCATTACAGAATTTCCAGACGGCGAAATTCGATACACTTGGTGCACTATCTGCTGCACGCGCTTCTGATTGGATTTGGAAATATATACGACACATGGTGAGATACGATGTGGATTGTGCTATCATTATTGGCGTGGTGCCATCGTTATTTTATTACCTGTCTACATGGATTATATGGTCTACATGGGCATGAGATAATGGGTAAAAACACTAGGGTAATGTTAGGGGACTGGATATGGTAGGAGTCTATTGAAACTGACTTGAGATTTCACAGATTTTAGGTACATTGAAAGTAGAACTACAGAAATTATTTGATTGTTGAAAATTATGGATGTTTCAGAAATTGGGAAAAAAAAGTTCATATTAAAAGATCTGGACTGGTTGCATTTATAATTTATGGTAATCAATGCAACCATAAAATTGTTTCAATTCTGCAGATTGGGTACGTTTTTAAAAAGCCCCCTTAATCCCACAATATCAACGAACAAATCCCCTCAAGGTCAAACACTTTCATTCTTTCTTCAATCAGAACACCGGGCTCGGAACTTAGCAATCTTCCCCCTTTGTTTTCCTGCAAAGCATATAATGATCGAATCATACACCAAACAATGCACAGTGAATTTTCGAAATATATTCCATTTCCAATCGCACCACCGAGCAAGATCGAACACAATGGGGAATGTGCACGGTCCATTAGCACAGCATTTACTTCTTCACACACCCTTTGTTGTTTCCCAAGAAAAGCATTTTCTCCTCTACGAAAAGCATGTTCTCCCTCACTGGTTCACGGTACCTACATTTCAGAACCTTACCCAATACCCAGTATGCTCAAGCAATCAAAGCAACAATTATATTTCTACCTTAACTTCTCTAATCTCTTCCAATAGAATCATCAAGCTCATTCAGAGCCTCCGTAAAAATATATCGTCCACTGCACCTCCTCCTCCTCTCTTTTTCAAGTTCCGCCTTTTTTGCATGGAAAGATTATAATTCATTCCGCAGAGTCCTTTCCTTGACATTCATTCCTTCATTGATATTATCCCTTCTTACAATTATAGGACCTATGAAGGTCACCCATTCTTGTCTCCTGAGGAACAGATACCTCTGGCATATTGACAAGGAATAAGGATACTTGTGCCAATAGCATCCATTAAAATCCGTCCTACTCCAGTCCCCTCTACAATCCCTCAATAACATGCAAAAAATCTTTCCTTGTACGAAACCTCGGTAAAATGCCACTCTGCCTTTTTAAATGTTTACAACAAAAACAAAATGCCATGAATTTTAATAAAATGTGCCATGAATTTTAATGGAATATTTATACCTGCCACAATAGAGCCTGTTTTCTTGGCAACTCACATCATGAACGGTAACCATAAAGCCATGAAAATGACACCGAAATCAAACGAAGTTTTTGTTGGTGAAATTTGCATTCCACCGTTGGTCACAAAGAAAAGCTTGACTCTCCCATGTATATATGCAATCAACTCCGAAAATAAATTTGCATGTGGTCCGGTGAGGTCAAGAAAGCATTGTGAACTTGGCCTATCCCTCAGAAAGGATCATCCAGTAGGGAAGGAGAATTCTTGAATGTTTCTGCTGAAGAAAAAAGAAATAAAGGGATATTCTTTCGTCATCAATTAACCACTTAATTCCAAGGTTCTGATGTCACTCTCAACAAACCATTCTTCATCCCAGATCAACGAATATCATATAATGTAAGCTTTTCAAACTGGCAAATTGGAAGCAGTTTCTCAGTTACTTACTTAATTCTGGGTAAAGTTGGGAACCCTCAAGGTAATGTGGAAGGTGTGTTAGGTAAGGCCTCGTCAAGGAATATGCGAGAGGGAAAGATGTCATTTTCAGGTTTTAGAGTGAGATATAACTGAAAATTAACCGCCTATTTTCATCCACGGCATGAATTTATTTGTCTCCCAACAGGAATATTGGTATTGTGAGCGTGAAAGTCAGTGTTGTTTCACAGGCCATTTACATCTCATGGAGTAATGGGAATATAGGGGCCACCCAAAATATAAAGTTTTGGTTAAGCAATGTTGTTTTGGAGGAGGGAAAATCATTGACAGAATTGTGTATCTGTGCCAAATATCCTGATTTTTGATTTGCCCGTGTCTGTGCCACGACTACCATGATGTGAGGTGGGGTGTGAGAAGTACAGGCACACGACATGATCAGATGACCACGCTTAACTCAACCCACGTGACCTGTTACACATCCCACGTGACAGAAATCCTAGTCTCTGATTGGCTATCACACTAATCCTAACTCCTGATTGGCTATCACCCCCATCTCCCCCCTTCCCTTGCTCGCTGTGAATTAGGCATGTTAAAAACTTGCAAATTACTACCAAGCCACCTGTCCCAACAAAACTAACAGCTAGTTAGGGTTCACACATTAGACAAACCAAACATATTTCACAGAGGAAAAGCCGTCTGATGCGTCATCAACTCACCATTCTAAACCCTGATAATGACGTCAGTCTCACCCGCCTATCATTGTCACGTGACATCTAAATATATTTATTATTTTACCAGATGCAGGACTCCCCCTCACCCCTCCTTGATATATATAATTTCCACAATAATGCGCACTTTTTGAGCCGATTATTGCCAATTTCCGCCATTATATGTATCAATCAGATAATATAATGACTGGCAATCAAACAGCGTGCAATTAACAGCAAACAGGAGGGTCTAACTTGCACCTTTTGAAGCACCTTTGACCCTCATTAACCTATATATTAAATCCATATATAGGACATGCTCACCCCCTCTCACTTTCACTAAATCTAGTGTGTTTATACACACCACCACGGGTCAAATCAGGGGCAGTGATCATCATTAAATGGCACCTTGACAAGTTTATATATCGTGTAATCAACCAACGTTAACAAGGGTGAAGAGGAGAATTAGATGTATGAAACCGAATTATATGGTCAATTTGGTGAGACAGGGAACAAAGCTTTTCTGGTGAAATATGGAGCAAAGAGCGCATTTTCTCTCCCAAATCCAATCCAAAATTATTTCTGTACTTTTGGCTGGTTGCAGGATGAAAAAAGAAAATATTGCGTGCAAAAAGAGAAAGGAAGGTGCAGAAATTTTACCAATTCCTCAATTCGGGGGAATTGGAAGTTGCTGATTGGTTTGGAGTTCCAGTTTTTTGTGTGCTTGATTGTGTACCCATTGTGTGCATCATTATTGCCGAGGCGCTCACAATGGTTTTAGATTGTTGAAATGATTCCAGCTGGCTGGCCCATTTAGAGTTTCAGGGGAAAACCCCGCTAATTAAGGAATTCTATAGAGGTTCCCCTTCTCCAGAAACCAGTAAAATGATTGCATCACGTTCGGTCTTCTATGGAAATACTAGGAAATACGTACTTACGTAGATTAATACGCTCTAAAAAGGGCAGTCTGGAGAAAAAAACTACCCGCAAGTCCCACCCAATCAGCAAATATTTGCCTAAAATGTGACAATCTCCTAAAAACTTTAAAAAAAACAAACACTAAATGATAATAAAACTCACAGAAGTGCTAACAGGGGAGAGACTGTTCTGTGAATCACGTGACAGATCGCCACGTGGAGGAGGCTCGTTGTCACGGTAACACGGCGTTACTGGGGATATCTGAGGGGAGGGGTGAGGTAGGATGAAATATTCAGAGATATTGGCATGTAAACGGTTTTTAATATTCACTTAAAATTTCATAAACTTTCAGCTATGACAAGTTATTCATTCTTAAGTTGACGAGTTCATCTGGCAAGTATGTACTCAGTATGGTTAGTGGCAATAATACCATGTACCAAGAGTAAGATAAGATTTCCCCCCGATAAGACTAAATAGTAAGTACCTGGGGAATGGGTTTGAGGACCTGGCCAGGGAGGATCTTCTGGTGGTTGTCTGCGGAGGAAGTGGACACTCCCAGCAAAGACTGAAACACAGGGAGATGAGGGTCAAAGTTCAGAGAAAATGAATTAGATGGGATATGATGCTAGGATTGAAATTCAAAAAGGAGGCTTTCTAGATTGGAATTGACAGCTCATACGAGAATCCAGCTGAATAGTGTGATGTATTCCCAATAACAGCTTTGAGTTACATTCCTAGATCACTCACCCTGACAGAAGAAGCAAGGGAGTGTTGGGAGAGGGCTCGGGCCATGTCGGAATAGTTGTTTAGTTTGGAGAGAGCTTCCTCCAGCGTCTCATTCATCTGCGGGAAAAGAGGATGGTTAGGATATAGGAAAATAGGAGGGTTCAAACTTGTTTTTGGATCAATTTCGAAAAAATACGTTTTCAAAGTTGTTGTTATATAGTCCTGGGGCTGCTAAGGTAAATTTGATTGAAGTAGAAGAAAGGCGGTTTGACAACTACTTAGAATTTTAATGTCTGAAAAGGGAGAGAGAACTTTATTTTTCCCATGCCACTCCCTTCATTCTTAAAATATAAGATGCATGGGAAGATTACTTATGAAATGATTAAAAAACATATGGCTGAATTTAACGCATAAATTGCAAGGATATATTTTGATTCCTGGATTCCACCATCTGCCAAAAATTCACAGAGTGGAAACTCGCCAGTCTCATATTTAGGGTTTAAAACGTTCTGAAATTGCTTACAATATGGATTTAAATAAAAGATTTCCCGTTATTTAATCTTGACAATAGTGACTGACTGGGAACTGCTCCCATAAGATGCTGATGGTACATTTTACTATGACATGGGGAGACACTAATCACCCTTCACAAGTCATTCATATTCAATAGCAGGGTATTTATAGGGAGTAGTGATCTTCTATTGCAGTTACTTTAAATCACAATTTATATGTGAAAATGTGAAAAGTTGGAGGTTTAACCGTTTAAATCAGCAATATTTGAATCATTCTGCACAAAACTGGGACTTTTTGAAAATAAAATATTCACTCCGGTTCACCTTATGTTATTCAGCAAAAAATTCAATTCTATTCCCTATAATAAACCCGATCTTTCATACGCGTCACACGACTATCGATCACGGAAATTGGAAAACAGTTGGCCACGAGTTGTAACTATCATGCTTTAAAATTGCCAATAGTTGGCGTCAAACTCCCACTTTCCTTCCTGCAAAAACATGATATAGCTTTGCAGACTGGGAATTTACAAAACCACCTAACAGCATATCTTTATCCCCCTGAACCAGTCGCGAAAATAATATAATAGCAACATATCTGGTTGTCTGGTGAGATTTCCCAAATTTATTATATTCGAATAAATTTCAATTTCCGTGTGTCCAGCCGGTTGGCTTCAGAGATATTTCCCATTAAATATCTGACGGGAAAGCGAGATATAATGTATTAATATCGTGAATATATCCCTGTCTGATGCATGAATCGTGGTTTGTTGATTAACCATATATTATCGAAGTCGATGGCTTTTCTATCGATATATATTATTTTAACAGTTGCTACCGCCAACGACTTCCCAGAGACATGGTTCTCACGAGATACATCAACCATTGTCGTATTTTGTAAAGGAGCACTCGGCATTTTCACTTATATTATATCTCTTTAGCGCTATTTTGAAAGTATCCGTGCACTTACTTAAACGGACATTTAACTGAGTGGCAAAAGGGTAGAAAGACGGTGAATATCACATAACTGAACTTGGCGGTTAGCAGTAATTAATTGATTAATGTCTGGATAGCACGGGATGTCTCTAAAAACCAGAAAGTCGATGAACATTCATGAGATTTACAAATTTTCGGGAAACCATATTCACCGAAAACGACTCAATTCATCAAGAAACGCCTAAACTATCACTCACAGTCGTGATAGTAAACTGTCGAGACAGTCTGTAAAACTAAATTATCATCAGGAAAGTGCAATTCTTATCTGAAATGTAGGCTACAGCTCAAACCTGCTGCTTATAAGCTTATTGCTAAATGCATCCACCAATTCAAGCTTGGACAAAAATGATGCTAAAAGTATGAAGTAAACTTGGAGGTTTTTAACATCTCTTGCGCAGTAAAATCAAGCATTTTATCAATTTAATTGAGGCAGTGAATAAATTTCTCCAATCGCTCGAATTTTGAATCACAAAAAAGATCCTAAGATAACTTGAATATAAAGGATTATAAACTTTAAAACTTCTTTTCTAAATCCATCATTTTACACTCACAGGATTGTTAGCAGCCACAGTCGAGTGAAGCATGGTGGGAGTGAAGCTCATGGGAGGAGACAGCCTCATTCTCTTGGGGACGTGGTATAGGTCCAGATGGGGTGGGATTTGGGCTGAAACATGAAACGGGCAGATTTTGGTTGGAAAAGATCGAAAACATATATCTGTGATAATTTTCGTGATAATCATCAGAAGAAAAAAACTAGAAATCGCATAGATGATAAATAATTTCTGAATTTCAGAAGTCCTGGCTTTTCAATCTACAATAACATTCCCAACCTAATATAGTAATATACCAACCTATAGGTGCCCTGATAACATTGCTGGTACTGCTAGCTACCATGCCATTGAGCGGCAGCACTGGTTGTAGCGGAGATCGAGTGGTAGACGAGGCGGTAGCCGAGGGTGCTATCTGTGTGGGAGGTGGCAGTTGGGAGGGAGGAGGGACTGGGGGAGGGGGAGTAGCCAGCAGGTGGGATACAGCAGCAGGAATATCCATTGAACTGGACATGTCCATGGAGGAAGAGATGTCCATGGAAGTAGGGATATCCATTGAAGAGGACGGGATATCCATGGAAGATGTTGGGATGTCCATGGGAGTTGGTGAAGCTACTGAGGCTGATGATGTCACGACCACGCCCACTGAAAGCGGGTGTTGGAAGGAGGAGGGAGGGGGAGTGGTAGGACTCCGCCTGATCTGCACAGGAGGAGACAAACTATCTCTTTTCAGGGGTGGAGGAGTGATGGGAAGCATGATCTTCTGAGAGGAGGAGGGAGGAGGAAGGGGTGGAGGAGGGAGGGTCAGGCTAGCCAGGAGAGCAGAGCTCGAATACACACTTCCTCCAGGGCTGGTTACTGGGGATGTCATCAGACCAGATGGTGATGTCATCAGACCAGATGGGGATGACATCAGACCAGAGTTAGAGGAGGAAGGAAGAGGAGGAGAGTTGGGAAGTTTGGTGGGGCTGGGAGAGGTGGAGGGTGGGCACATCTGGTCGGAGGAGGGCTGAGGCGAGCAGTCTGGCGAGGAGAAACTTCCACCTGAGGGAGAAGGAGGGTGGTTAGGGGAGAGGAAAGGAAGTTGATTTGTGAAAGATCGAATTCCTCGTTTTGAGGTTTGATTTAAGAAAATTTGGCTAAAATTTATTTTCAATCATCATTATATGAAGTTTGTAGGACGTATTATTTCGAGCAAATTCTTCGTCAAATAGTTTCACAATTTCTTGAAACAGTCCATTCAAAATCATGAAATGCTACTCTGTCTTGTTTACTGCAAATTTATGAACAGGCCTTTGTTGTTACGAAAAAAGTGAAAAATCAAATAACTTTCAAAAAACTCTTTGACAAGTTGTCAAAAAAGTACGCATTTCCTCCCACTAAATTTTATGTGCTTATACTTTCATAAGTGGGAGTTATTTTCATGTGTCAAGCAGACAAGCAAATCTGCTTTACACCTTGTTTACCAGAACACATTCTCACAGCAGACATATGAAATTTCTTTGGCCTTTGTGAGCGAGAATATAGAAAAATTCAACATTCTTCGCACAAAAATTATAGTTTCCAGATATCACTCTAAAACTATAAAATACATATTAGTAAACATGATGTGACAAACAGATTGTGTCCCTGAGATCTCCGTGTATTCTGCTTTGAAGTGATCCGGTGTTGTTATCACAATTCACCGGAACACTTGTCACTTGCTGCTCCAGAAAGTCACGTGATCAAGGCACGTGGCCCAGTGACGTAACCACGTGACCTGGTGACGTAACCACGTGACCCGGTCACGTGGGCCAGAAGGAACGCTCAGGATGTTTTGTTGATTTTTTGAATGATCAGTATTCAAGTACTTATGGAATGTTTTTAGCATTTTTCACATGTTGTGCTGCTACGTCAAAAGGAATGAATTCCAAAATCATCACACACAACTGTTCGTTCCATGATAGGAGTGCTAAACGTACCGACACAGATGTTTTTCAAAATAAACAGTTTTCATTCATCCATCAGAGGCTATTTGAGATGGAAATGAAAATCAGGAAACATTTTGAGCGAACTTCAGTGTTCGTCATAAGTTTAAAACAGGAAAATATTACTTTGTGCTTTTTTTCTGTTAAGTCATTTTAGATCTAAATACTCGTATAACTCAAAATAACTCAGAATTTTCATTCCAATGAAACAAAAAGATGACATAAGCGAATCCATAATCGTTGCACGATCATCGGATTCATCTGACCCATTAACGCTAACCTTAATCCTACCGTTCGTCAAACCATCAATGTCAAGACGTGTACTCTGATGTTTAAAAATCAATTACAAGTGGCACTCAATCGGAATCTTATTTGAAGCCTTTGATCATGAGACATTGATAATAACTTCCCCGGTCCTGTGAAACATGGATTCTTTTGATCCAAAAGACAGGTTCAACTTTCAATTCCGATCAATCAGTCTCTTGGCACGTTAAACCAACTCCATATGCTCGGGCCTGATTTTCATTATCTCAACCCAAATATCTGTCAAGTTTGTTCGTGATCACAATCTAGATTAATAAAAGGCCAAGTATGGAAAATATCGTGGGTTGCTCTTTAAAACGCATCAAATCTGGGTTGAGTTATGAGTATTTTGACAGAAAGGTCGCTCACACGAGCACAACTGAGATTGACACAATTGTCATGGTTCAAAATACCGAATCGATGGTGATCAAGCAGCTTAATTATGTTGCGAAAACATTGATAATCTCATGTCCTATAATTTCACTTGCACACACCTTTGATCTCACAAAGCTAAAAGCTTGTCAGAACGATGATTATAAAAGTTCCACGGCTGTCAGTTCCACGGCTGTCAGTTATCAATAAGTGGGACTTTTATGTTCCATGGGCCTCGAAACATGAACCTAGTATGGGTCGCGTACAATTCAGGGATGGATCTTGAGAACCGAAAGTGGGGGTTGCAACCCCCTAAACCCAGGAATTATAGACCCAACCTTGGTTCAAAACAGAGCATGGACAGCCAGTTGAATGTTGATCAACTCGTCACTATGAAGATGCAGAATGGTGATTTCATGTCTGTTTACCGCCTACCTACTTGCCTATTCAGTTTTAGTGCTCAAGAGGGTAGTTATGGATTATGTAACATGAGGAAATGAGGAAATGGTGACCTGATTTATCAGCTTTCTCTGACACCCGTCTGACATTTTAATCAGTGGCACAGGTGCGTTTTAAATAACACGTATCATGCGAAATAGGGAAAGTGTTAATGCACTTGTTTAACCATAACTATCACATTAAAATGCGGGAAATTGCATCATTGTGTAATCACAAAGGAAGCTTTTACTTGTCAGATTTACCCATGATCTTAAGGAAATGTCTTAACTCTTAAATAATCTTAAACCCTAAAACTGCTTAAGGGTTACAAAACATATATGTTCCGACAATATGATGGGTTATTTTCTACAAGTGGTTTTACTATTTGATAACATTTCTTGAAGGTGACAAGCCACTCACATGCCGACACAAATCGTTATATGGAGAATTGTGATTGGTAGGGATTTAAACACATCTTCAGTATTGTGAAATTAGTAAAGTGGTAAGGGAACTATAATCATATGCCGGCGACCTCAGTGAAAAAATTCGTTCTTAATTTAATTCTTAATCACTTGAATTTAGCTGATTGGCAACTAAGGTTTTAATTTGATAACATATGGCGAATTGTGATTGGTGAGCATTTAAACATTCATTCACTTTGTGAAATTTTGGTGTGTCCACGTAGGTTAAATGACTTTTCACCAGGAAACTATGTTTTTTTGTGGAATACTATCACTACAAAATCTCTTAAATTGGTTGAATTAGGAGTTCGGGAAGAATGAAGTGGTTTCCTGGTTGCATTCTTACGAAATAAAACAATAAAACATCCAAGCGGATATAAATGGAGGATTTTACAAAATTCGTCATTAATGGCGAAAAAATCAAATTTTCCGGGCAATTAAATTGTGATTCCTCTCGAAAAGATCCAATTCTGCTGAAATTCCATCAAATCCATTTGGCAGAATGTCATATTCATTACCGGAGGGATCGTGAAACCATGAACACAATACCATTCATGCGAGTACTACCAATTACCATCAAGATGGAAGCACCACCAATCATAAGACCGATTTCAGTGATCTTTCCTTTTTTTCCTTTATTCCAGGAGGATTCGAGTTTCGACGGAAAATGTTACTTTCAGCTTTCATAATATCTCGTCAAACAATGGAAAGCGCTTTTAACGTATCCCCCTTCCACTTTTCTTCGTCATTTCTACTTCAGCATTTGAAGCTCATAGTATGTACAATGAATCATGGGAACTTTGACAAACTGTGTCAAAACTGACACAGACACTTAATTAGCCACGTAATTGCTCCCATTGTGTTTGTCAGCAAAACACCCGCTCTCATTGGCTCTCAGTGATCACATGATCGGAATGGAGCTCTCCCATTGGTTGTTTACCCCGCTCCTGCATGCTGGAATTTTCATCCGTTGAGAATATATCCATCATGGGAAAGCGTATTTCTCCTCGAGAAGAGCCGTGAAAATTCTCTTGCTTCTGTTGACGTAATTTAAACGCGAGTTTAAACATATCACATGTATGTAAGTATATAGTATCACCTGCCACGATCTTATTGCCGCGGTCCCCAGGGGGCAACGGAAGTAAGAAAATCTGCAAAAATAGCCCCTCGCATTCTCGAAATATCTTTATCACCGGTAAAATGGCACTTGTTTCACACGATGTGGTTTATTAAAAACGGTGGCAGGAATAGCAAAGCTTTTAACTAAACCACGAACAGATTTTAAGATTTATAATACTGTCTAAGAGACGCGCATAATTATTGGATTATTGAGCTGGTGAAAGATTTGTTGCCAATGCTGATTATAAAAACAAAGCCTTGGATACTGCTCTGGAGATGTGAAAAGTTATATAGGGGCCTAGAATGGCTGTTATTTGAAGCTCAAAATAGAAATCAATAATCATTTCGGAAATTATTTGAGGGTAGGTAGATATTTGAGCTAAGTATCGGGCAAATATTTGAGACAAAAAGCATCTTATAACCCTCTCCTTGTCTCTTTATGATATCGTATGAATAGATCACACTTTTCAGTGTCTAAAAAGCACGGAACAATGCCCACAGAGTTCCACGGACTAATTCATGTCTGCCAGCTTGGATACTATCCGCAACATGATAATCTGGTGTCTAGCGATCATTTCCGATACTTTTTAACTCGTCTACCAGTGTAATTGGAAGAATGTCTGATTCTCTGATATGATCTCCTTACCGAAGACTATAAGTTGCAAAAAAAGCCCTCGCTTGAGACAAGCACCAAGTTCAACCATATATATTATTTCGAATTATTTATATACAGCTTCCATTTCAAATGCTTTCTCTTCAGTTTATCAGGTTCTAAAGTTCAGGAGAGGATGGATAAAATATAATCTAAATTATATATTCCAAACTGTAAACTCGGTCGAAAAAAGCAGTTCCGTCCCGGAATTTTAATTCAAATTTTAATTATTTGATATGAGCGTTGACACAGGCTAACCGGGTAACATGGTAGACGACAGTCTAGAGGCCTAATTGGGCTAATCTCTTCAGGATGAACTGGAAATATGTTTTACAGTTTGATCGCGAGGGAGAGAGCGAAAAACTGAAAATATTCGATATCTTTTTCTCGTTTTTTTTCGTGGGCAAGGTGAAAATGAGATTGACAGTTGTTACGCAAGGTACTGGCGAATTTTCTTGAAGTATTTAAATTGCACTAATTCTCGCTATCTCGTTCGTGGATCACATCGTTATTCATAGAAACTGTAAACACTACTGAGTGCGAAAATGGATCTTGCTATCGCCAAATTCTCCTGTAGGCTGAAAAAATTAGGATAATTTTTCATATTAATTTAGTAAGCTTTCAACGTTCAAAATTTATTGCTAGCCGGAGCTAAGAAAAGATCATTTTCTCCTATAACAGGCTGTTATATTTCAAACCTTCTCCCTAAACCTCGGACTCGGTGTAGTTGTTGAGAGTCGGGAGGGAGATTTTTTCAAATATTTTTCAAAGATATAAAATCTTCACCCGATTCGACGAAAGCTCGGTTTTATAATATATATTAACGATGCACACTTGAATTGTATAACCTAATTAACATTTCAAATGGAAGTGATGAGTAATTATATATATATATATATGAAGCGAAAAATGGGCGAGTTCGTTAATTATAAATTTGACCAGAACAATTAGTAATTTGATTTTCCCTTGCACTTATGCGGCAGCCTTAAATGAATTATTATTAATGACAAATATATATCATATGTAAGGGTGGGGGCTGGGGGCTAGGGAACCATGAAAACCGCTATACCATTTAACCCGTCACCAAGGCAATTGCCACTGGGCAACCAATCAAAACCCTTCATATGTATCACGTGACCAGTGACACACCTCCAACAATGAACATGCACCCTAACACCATCTATCTAACCTAGTCATTACCTAAATATATTATTTCTAAGTGACACAATAAATTTTGAGTCTTATTCACGTCTCTCAGGGAGCATGAGGCTTATCAAACTTGGGTCACGTTCCAAAAATAGGCGGTTCAAAATTGTGGCCCGTGATGTCATTATCAAAGAACAAAGTTTCGAATTTATGAGATATTCATTCGCCTATTTTTCGTTCACGACGAAAGTTTATAACGGCTGGAGACTACTGATATCACATTAGCACGAGGGTTTGGTCGGCTAGGTGCTCTGGGAAAGGAAAATGCTGTGTATTTAATATATTCTTTAATCTAAGTAGTATAGATAAAATTAATTTTAATAATGTTCATTCGCTAGATCTAGTAACACGAATTGTGCAGTGTGGACTGCCCAGATCAAGAATGGAAGATTATTCAAGTTCATTCTCACAAATTATTACGTTCATCATGTGTATAGTATTCTACATCTGTTATATAAACCAACCATGAGGGTCGTGGGGTGTGGGGGTGTGAAAAAGAGGACCTTATTCAAAGGGGTCGCCCGGAAATAATATGCGAATAAAAACTTCCAAATTTTCATGATTTGAGGTGGTTTGTTTTAGTCGTTCAGCCGTAATTTTTCGATCGTATAACCTTTTGCAAATGAACCTGATAATTTGATTTTCACCATGCACACAGATTATCTCGTTAACTCTTTCTCGCACCCGTTATCACTGAATTATCACTAAAAGGTGGTGGCTACCAAAAAATATGGGCACTAAAACTTTCCATTTCTGTCCACTTTAGGGAATGATAATTCCATCATTCTCATTCGTGTAAAAATTAACGGCGACCTTACCAAGATTTAAATTCCAAATGATTTCAGGGCTACACCCTCGCATATATCAGAGGGTTTGTTATTATTCATGGGGTGGGAATACCCGCTTATCAATCCTTTTCACTCCTACGGCAGCTGATAAGAGGAAACGGGTTAATTGATAAAGGAGTATTATAAGGGGAAATTATAAAGGAGTAGCAGGACATTATTATGATTTATGTTGTATTAAACCCTACTTTGTGATTGGTTGGTAAAATTCTAAAATTAAACATGATTTTATTGATATACCGCATGATTTTCACAGGAAAGGAAGGGAAAGGGGCAAATTTATTTGTTTTCAAGGCTTGCAAAATCGCTGGACTCAAAAGGACCCAGAATCCACAATAAAGCTTTCTAACATCACGTCCCCACTCGATGGTATTTTGTAGAGTAATGTCCCATGAGGTAATAGACCCTGTAGCTGCAATGAGGTTAGACCCTAGAGCTCGACTAGTGTAGGCTGTAGCTTCAATAGTTCTAATCTGTGGAGACGGAACCCTCCTAATTCCTTAAGACGACATTTTTCCAGGTTGCCTTACCCCACTGTCCCTTCCTCTGAGATACTCCATGAAACTCATAAAGTTGGGCGGGCCCATGCACACCCTAATTTAACCCTCACACAGCACAACGCTCTCCCATTGGTCGGGCTAAGTCACGTGATCCAAATCCTGGCTTGTAATTGGTCGGTTAGGACATCGGATATAGTGCTTACAAGCTGGTCAATTGTCCTGACGCTCAGGATTCCCTGACTTAAACACATGGTGTAAATAGGATCATGTGTGGGGAGCATGGGTTAGTAAATATATCTCATGGTTTAGTGAGCTGGAAACTTACTTAAGGTACTTCTAGAGTAAGTTAGTTTAGTGAATATGATAGAGATATGGCACCATGATTCTATGATTTGAAGAGAAGTATCAGTGCAGTGAAGTGCTATATAGTTGGAAAGTGAAAGAGTTTACTGGTAGTTCTAGAAGTTCTGGAAGTAATGAAGCGATGAACACAAGTTGAGCTAGAACCATATCTCGATCCAACAGATCCCCATAATAAATGAAGCAGTGTTTTTCGTGACACATAAAATGAGATAAATCTCCGACCATGAGCCGTCAAAATGAGCCTCTCTGTCAAAACACTAATGCCATCGTAAGGCCGGATATATGTGCCAAACATATCTCAACTACGGCAAATGTCGTGAACCGGTCAACTACAAAAGTGCATTTAGTCTCCAAAAAGACGAATTAAAATTCCCCAAACGCGCAATATGCCCTGAAAATGACATCATTATCTTGGTCTAAATGGATATTTGATGACGCCCAACAGTTTCTTTCACGCCTCTAACCCTCAGTGCTTTGCCCTTAGTATAATCTATCACGTCTTGCACCTAAATAAACCGATAAACTGTCTGCCCATGCCGATCACTAGAGTCTCAGTCATTGCCCCGAACTCAAGGGCAAACGTTTCAAATATACAGGGTGTTTCATATTAAATGTGACTATTTTGAAGCTGTACTGGAAATTCAATGAAAGACTTAGCACTGATAACCAGTCAGTCAATATGCCCCAAAAAAGTTTCCAGAACTTCTTGCATGGTTTCAGAAACTAACGTTTCAAATTTGATGCATATACAACGGTGTGGTCATCAGTAAGTTGCGTCATCATCCAGAGCTATGATAATTTCGTCATCAGTTCACCATTCTAGACTAAGATACTGACGCCATTTTGATAGCATTTTATTATTTTAAGTATTTGAGTGCTGGGATCAGGGTACAAGGGCGCAGTGGAACTAACTATCTTAATAAATAATAAATCAATATGAACATCAGGGTGGGAGAAATAATACCTAAATGTGTTTCTGTTTGAATATCAGTCTGGGTCCCTCCATGGGATCGATAAAGCTTAACAGTTATGGATCTCAGTGGATTGGTCAAGTAAATCAAGTGAGGAATTATGGAATGCACCACAGACATACATTCAAGAATTCACATTATCAGACATGCCCCTGCAGCCCTAAATTTCAGATTATTTCACTATGTGAAAGCTGACAAATGTGACACAATCTGTTGACGCTAGTGATGATATCAGAAAATTAGACATGCAGTCTAACACCTCTGTGACGTATTAACCCTGATTGACTGATTGAGTGGATAGGAGTTGTTGACGGACGGGAAACAGTTTCCTGAAACAACCCAACGAACACTTTGAGACTCTCACAGCACTGCACGCCCAGCAGGAATCAAAATCCCGATTCTAAATTTCACTTCCCCCGTTCATGGTCGTCATTTTCAACCCCTTGCGTAAAAATTGAGAAGGTCAAGGCCATTCCAAAATTTTCTAATCCCATAGTTTTGCACGCCTTTTCCCTTGACCCAAGGGGGCGATAGAAATAGATTACTATCGCTCTTCTATTCTCAGCCACTCATTTCTCCATCCAATTGGCATGCCATCTTTTCCCAAATATTTTCACTGGGTCCAGGCTCTGCATTTTCACTGTCCCATCTGCTGCAGACAGCGATATGGCTGACGGTAGCTTCTCTCTTTGTGCAGTCTGCCCTTCTCCAGACGTACAAAGGGTGAAAATCGTCTTTGCAACACGTGCAGATAGCAAGTGTTTGGTGCTGCGTCACGTGATCCTGTGAGTCTCTATCACGTGACCATGACAACCACTCTCTTCCCCCAGAGAAGTCGCTGAGAAATCTTATTTCACGAAATTCCAACCATTCGATCATCGAGCATGGTATATGAAAATATGTGCATTTGGCGAGGACACATCTCCTTCCTCCACAGAGATGGTGTGCTGTCCAAACCCTCGCTGAGAGCCTTGTCATTGCTCCAGCTCTATAATTGATATAACATAGTTAACTGTCTCATTTCACAGGCTCCGCGGTGCACCACCCTCCAATCAGCGTCTAGGATTACCCTCACGTGACAGTAACCAGCCAATGGGAGGCCGAGGAAGGGATTCTCAAAGTAGTCTACTTTTCACAGTCGCGGCCCTGTGTGAACCTGCTAAAATACCGACCTAAATCCGAATTAAGTGCGTCAGGGGGTGCAGATGTTAGAGTGCGGGACATAACACACACCCTCATCTGGTCATTGGGCGAGGTTAAGACGGCGAGAATTAGGGAGAAAGTCCTAAAATTTAGGGAAATTAGGGAGAAAGTCTTGGATTTGGATTCCGGAAAGTCAGGGAGAATGTCTTAGATATTTGATACAAAAAGAAATAGAAATATAGCATGATCCTAAAATCTAAAGTCGTCCGGCTGCCTATTTCTCTATTTTGATTATAAAGTCGAAATAATGGGAATAATGATTGTTTGAGTGAACTATAGACTCAGACAAGTGTGATATCATCTTGATTCACATTTGTGCCAAACAATTAACGGATTACACTAGTAGACCTTATGTCATGCATGGACTCATGTAGTCATCATGATATAATCAATGTGATGTTATGCTGATACTATAACACGTTCCATCTAGACTCGGAAGAGAAGAGCAATTTTCACATTTATCTTCAAACCAGCAGGCGTAATGCGGCAATTTTCACATTCTTACGGACCAATTTTCATGAAGACAGTCAGGAAATAGTGAAAATTGACCAAGAAAAGCACTCTCTGTGTACGCCTCGTGGTAGGCAGCAATTTTCACATTCTTATCACGGTCTAGGATGTCACCGCAGCGTAAATAAGTAAAGACAGAGGGGTGTTATAAATTGATCAGGAAAACCTTGCGCTTAGAACGAGCAGAACTTGGTCTGAGGTCCGATCATAGAAAGCTGTCTTTCTGACTTCCGAGGAATTGTAAGAGTGATCTGTGATAAACCTGGCGTTCTATGACTACAGACTCACCGATCATGGAACACTGTAAGAGATTAACAGAAAAGGAGGAATGGGTATTGGATAGCATTAGTACCAGGTTTATAGAGAGTGAGATTAAAAAGACATCGTTTTACATATCACCCATTTCTCTTTTCAGAATTTATTTGATAGATTCATCGAAACCTCAATTAAAGTACTAGCAAAAATTCATTTCAAAGATTCCATAGGTGTATCCAAACTATGAATCATAGCAACTGTATTCCTGTTGCCACGCAACACCAAGCAACCAATTGCTGCGGCCCAGGGTGCAGCATGTTTGGTACTCTAATTATCACTCCGAGTCATGCAAGCTTAAACTGCGTTTTGCGCAGAAATATTAGTACTTGACGGACTCATAAATTTGTAATAAAATTCACAACTGTGTTGACTGAGAATATACTGGATTGTGATTGGCTGACGCACAACCCACGTGACCAGTGAAAGTCGTCCCCATTGGTCGATGTGAAAGTTTACTTGACGTATACGTAAAACATGCCGTGTTATGTTTATTAATGTTCGGAAAAGCAAGCAATGTTCCTAACGAGGGGTTAGGTTTTTTTTCGGCGGAGTTTTTTGAGAAAAAATGAATTTTAAAATGTTTTTACACCGGATGGAAACGTTATTAAAAGAGTGAAAACGCGCATTAATGATGCATAAAGATGCACTGCTCACACACGAAAACTTGATTTGTCGAATTAAGAATAAAGTTTATAAGTTTGGAAAAAGTAGATATTAGATGAGCAGATTATATAATCAACGAACAGGATATTTATTGGTTTTCATTGGAAATTATCCATTTGCTAATTGATAAGGATGTTACAAATCGAATGACATTCGATTTTCATATAATTGACAGTTTAAAGTACTTTAAGGCGTCTTAACATTATATATCACATCATATAACCCAACCTCTCTCTCTGAATCGCATGCCAAGCTCCCTTTGACTGACGTTTGACGAGCAGTAAGACTGTATGTGTATGTATGTTTGTAGGTGAGTGAGTGAGCAGCAACATGTTTTTATATTATTCGGAAATGGAAATAAATTGGTTAGTTCAGAGAAGGGAAGAGAGGAATTTTATCCATTGTTGCTCTACACAAACTTTTCCTTTTGATACCATGAGGATGAGGATATATGAACTTGCAATCTTTTCAGTATTCAGCGAATATGTGGGCAGTGGTAAATGATTTGACTTTCATTTCATCGACTTGTGATATGAAATGAGCTTGTTTTCACCGGCTTGTGATATGAATTAATGAACTATTGTTTCTGTGTGTGATATGAAATGAACAATTGTTTCTGAATGAAGTGAGAGTGAAGACGGTGAAAAAGCACAGAGCACTAGGGCTCACAGACACAGATGTTGTTGTATATGATGAGATTGTAAAACAAGTAACACTGCAACATTTTAATTAGAATTAATCAGGTTCGTGAGAGAAAAGGAACAAGCCCATGCATCCACTATCTCGACGCCCATTGGTCCTCCCCAGTCACGTGATGTCTTTTAAGCCATGTGATTGGTGGAATGGAACTAGTTGCTAAGCAGCGGTAGGCAAGGCAGCTGGGACCTTCAGGTTGTGAATGACCAATAGGTCTTTCAATGTCAGCAACATTATTCCCATGACAACCCCTGACAATAACGTCAGATGGGAGTGTCAATTATTGGGGCAGGGACAGGTGGCGGTCCTAATTTAAATGGTCGGAACGTGTGAGTGAATGCAGGAGCTTGTTAATTCATACAATATAATTGCCAATTTTCATGGCACGTTAGCGTTTATAGTCCTATATATCTCTCTCGCGGGTCTCAGAGAGGCAAGTCGCAGTACTAACTGACATCTGTCAAACTAAAGATCTCCTATCACGTGCGTTGCTAAGCAACCAATGGGGGAGGAGGATTGTGATCACATGACACGTGTCAACCAATGACAGGGCTGAGAAAAGCTCGGTCACATGACACGCTCGATCCAGGATAAGTGTTAGGTTTTACCGTGCTGCTCCCCCTCTTCTCTAACAATCGATAGAAACAACACAGCGCTCTAAGGGAGAATTAATGCGTAGAGGAGAGATAATTTATATGGAGCTCTTGAAAATATTATAGTATGTACTTATTTACGCAGTCTCGCTTACAAACATATATATTATTTTAATAGAACCCTGTAAAAATATATTACGAATTTGAATGATAATATAATATGCACGCGCGTAAACATAAACGCCAAAACTCGGTGTTTCTTTTCCCGTGCTTCGTTTAAATTTATGGGATGGTGAAGCGTCAACTATTTGGACGGAAGTCGCAAAAAGTTTCCATAAAATGCAAAAAGTTTCCATAAAATGTAAGATAGATTAGATTCCCAGAATCTAGAAAGACATGCCCAGCTGCTAAAGACACGTTTAATTTATGCAGATTCGCTGGTTTGCGCCACTTTTCGGCACTGATAAGTGCGGTTATTATCAGTGTCATATTAGTGGAGCCAGGAATAAAGATGTCGTCAAGAGTGTATGACTCAGAGTTCCTAAAAACTGGTTTTAAATGAGATGAGATGAATTCGGCGAGACAGAATGAGCGCATATTAAAAAGAATGAGATTCTAGGTTGAATTAATTTCGAAACTACTGTCCATGAACCTCCACTAACCAATCCTAACGTAATCGGTTCTTGGCTCTCAAGCCACCATACTTTTTCTCTCATACCCTCGATATCCCAGTCTGAATCATTCCAGTCTGGATCACCTTAATTACTCACTCCTTTACACCCACCAAAGTTCCACTACTATACTCGCAGTCCCTCTATTCCCTCCCACTATGGCCTATTCTTGTCCTCTCAATTTCTGTCTGAATTGCATCATTCCTTCCCCAACTATCTTTGTCTGATTTCTGAACCATCCCTGCCTTCCTCTATACCTCCCTATTGGCCATTTCTTCCCCTCTCTACCTTTGTCTGAACCATCCCTCTATTCCTTTCACCCTCCTATCCCAGTTTCTGAACCAAACATCATTTCACTCTATTTTTCCTGTTTGTCTATTCCCTTCCTCTATTCCCTGTTTGTCTGATTTCTGAATCATCACACCCTCTACTCTATACCTTTTTCTTCTGCTCTGAACCATCCACCCTCTGATTCCTCAACCATCCCTCCCTCCCCTCTCCCTCTGTTTGCCCTGATAGCAGTGTCTACATATTGTGGCAGTTTCATACATACTCGAATATGATAATATTTGCATGCGTTAAACTTGCCAACTTTTAAAGCTTTATCATCAGCCCTAGACCTCTACACAGTACGGTGACGACATATTTCTCGTGCGGATTCCTCTGCTCCCATTGGCTGCCCACAATCACGTGATCCCATCCCAGGGCCCTCTATTGGTCGGCTGTCAGATCATTGACAGTTTAACATTGCAACATTTTCACAAGACACACACTTGCAGAATGAATGTTATTGGGATTCCTGTGATTTTAAACCACAGTGGTAGAACCCGGGTTAGAGCTGGTGTTAGGTCCCGAACAGAGATTATGTTAAGGATGATGACGTCATTATCATGAGTTAGAATGTTGAACTGATGACGTCACACTTTCTCCATTATTTCCTGGGTGTGCAGGAAGTGGTGCTGCGTCGCAAGTCACAGCTACTGAGCTACTACCCCACCAATAACACGTTGTCAGATGAACTGGGCCAGAAATAACCACCAGATCCACCAATGGGAAGCCAGGAGTGGTGAGGAGAACCAATGGGAAGGAAGGAGGGGGAGAACCAATGGCAAGCTGCCAGAGGGATTACATGTACTCAATGCACTTCACTAATCCTAAACCATGAGAATTATAGACATGATGACGTCATTAATTTTACCTTTTAAATTCTAATGATGAAGTCACAGAAACCCACGGTTTATCTCAAGGTGGAGTTGACTCACACACACCTATGTTAGGATTGTGAGAAGTTGGTGATATGTGGGATAATAATTTGTTTGTTTGTCTGTTTGTCTGTTTGTTTGTTTGTTTGTATGTTTGTTTGTCTGTTTGTGGTGGTGTGAGTATGTCTAAGGTTTGTTTGTGTATGTCCAAGGTTGTTTAAACCTCCTATCTTGGAGCTGCAGAGGTGCATCAGTCTATGGATTGTGGGGGAGCTGGTAATAGTTATATATGAGAATATGTTTGTTTGTTAAATGTTTGAAGGGTGTGAGATTGTCTAAGGGTTGCCTTAAGGGTGTGAGATTGTCTAAGGGTTGTCTGATAATGTTTTAAAGCCGATGGAGCGACTGTCTTGTGGTTTGTAGGGTGATGGGAACCTTGTGATTTGCCAGAACATCTGTTTTGAAGGGGTGCTTATCATAGCTCCCGACTTCTTATAAAGCCCTCACAGAGCTCGGATTTAACATTCACAGCTCTGTTGCTTCTAATTGAGTCTACTCAGAAAGAACTAAATTCTTTGAAATATAAGTTCACAACTCCCAAAGTGGGAAAGGTTTTATTGTGTCACAGCTCCCACGACATCAGTGAGAACTTATAGGAAGTAGTAGAACACTGTGATTTTCCCAGTTCACAACTCGAATATAACTTATAGGAAGCAAGTTAAATTTCCCTAAACACCGATTACTGAATTATTTGGTGTTCCTAATACTAGTTACTAAACGCTTAGCCAATGAATTAAAATTTCACAATGAAATACCATTTACGGGCCTCTGGAAGTCGGTGAAGCAGTGGTTTCTGTTCACTTCTTTGAGACTTATGGATGTGAAATGTGAATGTGGCGTTTTAACGCAGCCTGGGAAGTGATTCTCTAAATCTTGTCACGTGCTGAAGACTTGGCTAATTTCTCAGGAATATCACCGAGCTAAAAGTCGCCATGGCGACTTATAGCTCGGTGAAATTGTGAAATTATCATCATGAGATAATTGTGAAGGTCTCGTTTACGCTAGTTTAGTGCTAGAAACGAAATTGAAATATAAAAAACATTGAAATATAAAAAAAGGTATAAGGGTTCAAAAATTATATTTCATTAGTTATTATTGCTAACAATTCGAACTCCTAAAGCTATTCGGTCGTGTTGAGCTGCAGACCTGAATTCACCCAGCTTTTACGTGCCTCAAAGCTTTTTCCGGTTCTATTATTTGCCGCTTTTTCCAACGAAACTCTGTGAACACTAGCACTCAACCTCGGAAACAGCATTTTACAATCCACTCTCAGTACGCCCGACAAAAACACGTGCGAAAACTCGTCACCAACGCAACACGATAAACTATGAAAATACCGTCACTCGAAACAGTTTTTGTCCGTGTGGGACCGTTAAATATTACGTAGAGACCCGAAATACAGAGTGGAATTGGCCGACGTTAGGACTTGTGTAGATTGCCTGTTAATTGACCCTAACCCATCGGAGCTCAAAGACACAATTCACACTTATTCCACGCGCGTGATGTGAACTCTGTGAATAATCACCCAATTTACAGCATAACAATCACCCAATTTACAGCACCCGCCACAAAGCCTTGGCGACAGGATGGCGGTAGCTAAGCAACGGTCGGCGTGTGTGTTAGCTTCACTGACAGTTGCAATGGCAACAAGGATATTTACACCCAAACAGAGGAAATGGAAAGTCTAGAGGAAAATATAAAGGCGGTGTGACTTCATCAATTAACCATTTTAAATCGTGATTTTGAGTTCATTTCCATTTCACAATTTCCATTTTGTTATTGACTTGAAAACACGAGTTAAAGGTATGTGAGGGAATTTCAAGGGACCCGTTTTGTTATGGTTATTATATGAAGTGGTTGATTAAATAGAAATATCTTGTCAAACGGGTGGGGCTTCTTCATTAAATGGTAATGTCCCTTATGGGTAACATAGTTATGTACAGACTATACTTCACCAGATAATTTACCAGCACTATTATATTTGATGGAACCCAGATATAAGCGTGTCTCGTAAAATAAGTTTAGAATGGATATCCCAAAATAATTTTTTATTCCATGCAGATGGTTTCGGGTATGGCATCAGGTATATTCTTTTACCATATTACAGCTTCATATAATGGAAACTATCACAACAGAGTCGACTTCTCGGTCCAGATTACAGATTACAAGTTGATGAATACATGTCACATGATGCCAGAGGCTCTACCTCGTATTAAAATCCCATTGTATTCCTCTTTCAGTTATATTATTATGCAATCTCTTGCGTCATGAAATCCATTTGCTAATTCGTCCCAACCCATGAGAAATAAGAGAATTTCCAATGAAAACATATGCCATTAGCAGTATCTCTGTATGTATATATGCAAAACACATAACAAGTATGTGTCTTACTCGGTCGGCAGTCATTTTCCCAAGACAACTTTTAAAGTTTTATATAATTTCCCAAACAATAAACCATGAAAAAGGTTTAGGACACAGGGTAATTGTTAGTTTTATTATATCATGTTGTTGAGTTGGGATTCCATTGTGTTTAAAATCTTCGTGAGCGAAAAATAGGCAGCCAAATGCGAACAATTCTCTTCTCAAATTCATAATAAAGGAATCGCTGATGGTCGTCTATTATTCAGCTGTGAACAATAACATGGATATTTATGAACGCATTGAATTGGGGATAGCATGCAGATGTTAAGAATGTGTCCCATAGGAAAAGTTTAAAACTTCTGACCATCTCTTAAAACGAAGATATGAATTTTACGCTGGCCTAATAAAAGAAGCACTTGTAAAAATAGCACATATATCTGCTTGAGAGAAGAATGTGAAGATTTTTCTGGCAGCCAGAATTACCAGGTACTGATGGTGGTTTTAAATAAATCCGTTAAAATTATGCCAAAAATTAAATCCATCAAAAAATGTTCGAGACGATTCAAAAAAAATATTGCTACTATTCGAATGAAATTTGTATTTTGAGAGAAGCTACGATTGAGTAAATTTTGACCTGAAAAATCGAAAAAAGAAAGCGGTGCAAAATAATTTGATAACCAAAAAAGGAAAAACCGAAAAATACTAAGTAAGTTATGAATTCCATGAAAACAACTCCTAGATTTTCAGTACAGAAATAGGAAAAAAAACCTACCTTCAGCTTCCACCCCGGAGTCGCTGAGTCCCGAGGATTGTCCGTTGTTCATGAGAGCCTTGAGCTTCTTGATGACGAGAAGCCTCTTCCCCATCTTCCGCACTCCCATCTCCTTCAACTCCTCCACACTGCGGAATTTATCATAGCTTAGTCAGATGTAAGATCGAAAATTCCGCAAAGACTCTGTCTTACTTGGTACCTTGAATTCGAGGATAAAGTTCACAGTATTATCATTTTGTCTATTCTTCCTATCAAAAGTAAATAGAGGAATAACCCACAATGTTACAGATGTAAGATTTTTTGTTTTATTTAGGGCAGTCGGAACATACTTAATCTCGGGGAACTCGTATTCTTATCAACGCGTTTTTCAGACCCGTCGAAGTTATATGTTTGTGTGTGACTCAGGCATTGTTAAATTGCACCTCGGGATAAGGATTTTTGGAATCGGAATATTTTCTGTAGGGAAGGATTGTACGCATTAATCAGTGCAAAGGATGCGTGGAAATTCAACCCGGTAGAAATTTAGGGCTAAAGTAGAACTTTATCACGCTTGAAATTGATCCAAATGTCAGGAATTACAAAACTATATACCAATCCCATTATATTAATACTTCGTCTGGACCCAACTCTTTAACTGGTAAACTATGGATTATTTACTAAGTCGTCGATCAAACGTGATGCCTCCAGATGAACCAGCAGCTAAATGTAGCGGGAACTGCGTCCAAAATACTTATTGATAATACTGAACGAATAGTTAGTAGTTACACTGTTAACATAGTTTAAATCGTTTGACTGCGCTTTTTGAGGCGTTGGTATCAAACGTTGACGCGTTTAATCTATCATTCAAATTTGAAAGGAAATTTGAAGAAAATCTAATAATCGTCGCAAAACCACGGAAAATGGAAAAAATAATGGAACGGGACTTTTCATGAATATTGAAGATAAGGATAATTCTAAAAAATAGTCACGACAGCGAACAAATTCTCCGATAAATTCTGGGAAAAAAAGAAAACGTTGCAATCATGATTTCTTTTCATCAACAAACCTATTTCTACCACAAAAAAATCCCGAAAAGTCTTTCCATTAAAAACTCGATACAGAAAAAAGGATTCGATCACTACGATTTCATTCGACGAAGCTGATTTCATGAAATTCTATAGCTTTCTGAATTTCAATTTGGCACGCTCATTCCAAGATTTTCCTCCAATTAACTATCTAATACCTGAACGAAAAGCTGAATTGATTTAAGCAGCTTTTTATAAGAATCATAAAAGGTATAAATTGTGAAGATTTCCTGAGAACAGAAAGTGTTCAGTTTCAAAGTTTTTACGACAAAGAAAAAATTAAAACGTTCGGCTCGATCGCTAAAAACCGCTTTGATTACCTAACTTTGAAACGAAAATTTTCGTCGGAACTACAACGATTAAAGAGGCATATGACAAACTCATTTATCTCTCAAGTGCTTTACAAAACAGTTTATTTTCCTTCGGATTGTGAATTTCCCCATCATATATGAACCTTGAGAAATATAAAAGTAATTCAACTTTTCAGTCCATCAAACTTAACATTATATGACAGTTATTAATCATTGTGTTGTTTTTTCGCAAAAAGATTATTCGTGTACGTGTTTCAGTAAAAACTACTCGGTCTCTCGATTGGGCCATGAAAAATCAATGACCCGACTATTTAGACCGTAGTGGGCAGAAGATTTGCTTTCAATACATAAATCAATTTGACATTCGAGAGTCAGCACAGGCAGCAGGTAAGGTCTAAACCCTTCTGAAGAAAGTGAAATCAGTGAAGAAAGTAGGTAAGGTTCTTCTATTTCTAAAGTTCAATATACCCAGATACTCCTTTGTTATAATTTTTACAATTTTTCTAACAATCTTAGAATATTCCCCAAGTTCTCGGACCCACTTCCTCAGTTCATAGTACTTCTAAAGAAACAACTTCTCTTTTAGGAAACACAGGCACTATGTTCTATACTTCTTACAATACTACCAGAGAGGTACTACACTGGTTATATAATATAAGTTTGACATGCTCAATGTACTATATAGTTGTCATGATACAAGAACTCACCAGTCACCTCACAGTGTGGTGCATTTAATTGAAATTATAGGGAGGAGATAATGGAAGCCCTCAATATGCAAAACACACACCAAATACATGCTGTGATTTTAGTGAGATAATTGCCAACAAGCACTATATGACTAAAAAAAGATTATGTTTTCATTCATCAAAGTGTACTAAAAATCTCTTAAATCCAACCACAAACATAACGTATATATAACGTCAAACTAATCTGACTCGCAATATGTACTGTGCAAAACAACATATTTGGATGATTTCAGGATTTCAAAGTGATCTGTTTGAGTGGTGATCTCAGATGGTGCAAGCAATGTGACAGCTCTAGAAAGATTATATATCTTGAGATTAATTTCAGGGAAGCAGATCACGGTTACTTCACTATTTGGAGTTTCTGTCAAGGTTATATGTTTTGGGCCAAGCGGATGGTCCAAGAGATCAGGAACATACAAGACTTGAAATCTATCAAGAAACAGTTAATAAAATCAGAGACGTTTAAAAGTTAACCATTACCCGAGGAAGCGAAACTCACCTGATTTCGGACAGACACTCGCCAGTTATTTCCTCTTTCTCAAACAAATCAGCAATGTCGCTGCCGAGTGCATCGTAAGCCCAACTCTTAACGTCAGTCGTGGACCAACATTCCAATCCCCTCTCCATTTCCATTATCATTCTCAAAAATCAGCAACCACAAAAGTCTAAAAATCTATATCTTTCAATCTATCTCGGGCGATCTGTCAATATATATTACAAGGGCAAACCTATATGCAATCAATTACGACCAATTCACTGACGGTCGGACAATGAATGCTCTATCTGGGAGACACGTGCCAATAACGCGCGCGCGTGAGGCAACGTCACGTGACAGGAGCAACACTAGCCAATCAGAGAGAGCCGTGCGAGCACGTGACGCGAGCAACACTGGCCAATCAGAGAGCGCCGTACGAACACGTGACGCGAAGTAGTAGCAGCTCTTACTTTTATATATAACGAAGCACCAATTGTATGAAAATATCTGTCAGAATCTCACGTAAAATATATATAGTGATTTAAACGTTATATGTCGGCATGGGAAACATTGGAATTTGTAGTAGGCCCCGGTACACAAATGCCGAAATCAAAAACAAACTATCTGTCCCAATATGATAATCTGGGGTATATATTGACTTAAATATAATATTATTGCGGTAAATTCAAGCTAAATACTTAAATAGATCACCCTGAAATATATCGGGGTAGGAGTTTTAGGACGACCCAGTTCCAAATTAGGGAACACTAACGAGCAGTAAATGATTAAATGAAGATGGAATTAATGAGGCAATGATAATGGATGGCGCTTTAAGACTCTCCCAGTGAATGGGCTGGAAGCTAATTCAATCAGGATCTCTCACAGATTTGAGAGAAAGGATGTGAAAATAATACGATATACCTTAGTACAGGAAATTAAGAACTCCGAAAATTAAGAAGGCACAATATTACGCAGCACCAAATTAAGCATTTTTTGTGACCCCAGTGCTTAATTTTATGCTACTTAATTTAATGCTTTCTTAATTTCCTGCACCTCACCTGATTGAGTAATTGATTCGAGCTAAATTTAGACAGTAAGAATGAGACCATTTTCAATTAAGTGAAATAACAAAAGTAAATATTATGATCCATTGGGCTTCTTAAATTGATTTCACGGATCGGGTCGTTGAATAAGAGTCGCATGATTACAATTGATGAGTAATTTATTTATTCTCTTTTGACTCAATGGTACAAGTACTAATCTAAACGATGTGGTTCTTTAATGACAATCAATTTTGAGGTTCTACGACATCTTTAGGTCTCAAATTTGATTGAATAAAATACCTTAAGTAGTGTTGTAAAGTTTTAATAAAGTAATAAACTTTACAACGCTTCTTAAATTCTTAATCACAAATTTGAATGTTTGAGAACAGGTCTAGTAGCTGGTCTACTGATGGATTCCTACACTCCTAAATCTCTCTGAACATACCAGCTCCCTTCCACCCATTGATTATTAATCATACTATCCTAAATCGATTACTGGCGTATCTCTTCTACATCATAATTATGTGTCTGATTATCTCATGACATGGTTAAATATGCACGGTGCACGTTTTGATTTGATTCTGAAATAAATTAAGAACGCATTTATTGTCGGACCATTTAATTAAGAAAGCACATTACTACGTTACATCAAATTAAGCATTTTTGGCGGCTGGAGTGCTTAATTTTCTGCTTACTTAATTTCATGTACTAAGGTATTAGGAGATTTTAAATTGGCTCAAGATCCAGTAGGTTCTCCAGTAGACCTGCAGAACAAAGCTATTAAGTGACCCCTGGAAGTTGTCATACTAAGTCGAACAGGGGGGGGGGGGTGGGGGTTAAGGGTCAATCGATCAATTCAATTCAATCGACCGATGTGTTATACATGCCCCGAAAAGTGGCCAACTCGCTGTAATCCCGTTAACAGACTTATCGATACAAATTGATGCAATTTTATCAAATTGCTACAGAGTAGGTATACCTATATTGATATTAAAAACATGTGTCAAAATAGGAATTCAATATTCAACAACATACCTACTAACATACCGATGAAACGATTTAATTGGACCGAGATCGAGCAAAATGTCTTTAAGTAGGACAGTGTTATTTCTAACAACCTGTATACCCATATTTAGCCTCGCAGCCCCTGGCTAGTCTCCCACATTATAGCAGAAGTGAAAAGAGCTATCATGACGTCACTGTAAAAATATGTTTCGATGCAGCAAGCGCTTTTTAGGTTTGGGTATTATTGGGAGGGAACGGGCTTTTCCCCGGCCCCCTCCGGACAATTAACCTCGTTATAGTTCACCTCTAGGTTAAGGTGGAGGTGTGTATCTTGGTTGAAGTAAAGGCACTGGGTAAGCCAAGGGTAACGGTGACGGTCAGGAGATAAAGTGCCGTGAGATGAAAAGTCTGGTTGTCCTTCGAGTGACAAATCGGTGCTGTGAGCTTTATAATTGCACGATTCTGTTAATTCTGTGCAAAAAATCAGTTGAATACATGAAGCAGCAACGCGTGGTTAATCAATTACACATCGAGTTACAAACTGGTGCGATAGACAAATCGGTGTCCAACATAGCTACATAGGGGGCATAGGTACCCAGAACCTGCTTGTAATGTTTAAGTTGACGCCAATAATTAACCCTTATTAATGGTTCTAACAAAATACAAATTGCCGCAGGCATCATTCATGAGACTCCGAGAAAACTAAGATTTATTTCAGCAACTTGAGTCCAAGTGAAAAGCATAAGAGTAAACTGGTGTCAGCGTTAACTGGAGTCAGCGTTAATTAACTGGGGTCAGCGTTAACTGGAGTCAGCGTTAACTGGAGTCAGCGTAAACTGGTGTCAGCGTAAACTGGTGTCAGCGTGAACTTGTGTCAGCATGAACTTGTGTCATCGTAAACTGGTGTCAGCGTAAACTGGTGTCAGCGTAAACTGGTGTCAGCGTTAACTGTAGTCAGCGTTAACTGGAGTCAGCGTAAGCCGTAAACTGGTGTCATCGTGAACTGGTGTCAGCATTTACCTACTGGAGTCAACGTAGACTGGTGTCAACGCAACGCGTAGATATCAACGTAAAGCGATGAATCACATTAATTGGATTTAATATTAATTGGATTGATCGATTACAAATGAAAATTCGCATGAAGATGTTATCAAATTTACAACGTCAACGTTGTCAGTTGTGACAGATAGGACGGCGGGCATTAAATGAAATCAAAGAAGAGTGGTGTCATCAGATTGAACTGTATTCAGCTAAAAAGACTGGTGTCAACGAAAAAACAAGAGTAAGTCTAACATTAAACTAAGTAAGTCTATAGGACGCAGAATACAAGACGCTGATTGAACTGTTGCCATGTGAAAGGAGACTAGGGTTCAAACAAACTGCCAGCACGGCAGCACGCTGGATCAACCCAGAGGATAATGTGAAAATGAGATTAGGTTAAAGCGGCCGCTCAACTTAAACAGCTCATGCATCAAAGTGAAATGAATGCCTGACCCTATTTGGGTATTGTGCTGCAAGGCTTGCCCTTGCCCCTTACCAGCATCCTGGTTTCGAGACACATCTGATTCGGTTAGAGGAACTGCAAGGCCAAGGCTAGGCTATAATAGTATGTATATTTCACAAACCAGCCAAGCGGGATAAATTATTATCGAGATATTTCTTGAAAGCAATAAAAAGTTAAAGCGACAATACGGCGACAAAACCGCGGCTACCGTTTCGAAAATGGCAAATACACGGTATTGTATCAAATTGTACATAATACGTACCATTAAGCCGCGCGCGCAACATAATACGCCGCGCATTTTTGCAAAGTTAGATTGTTTGAGACAATGATATTCTGTGTGCGCGGCGTAAATAACGCTCTTGAGTGCTAATCAGTCAAGAGCAGGCTCTTCAATGAAATAGATCTCGACGGGCGATGTTCGTCCCTTTCTTCCGAAGGCGATGTCTGTCCTTTTCTTCCGAAGGCGCAAAGGTGACGTCCAAATGTGGAACGTTGCGACTACGAAATAGATAAAATTCTAAAGGAGCAAGAATTTTAACAAAAAAGAGCATGCCAACGCCCGATTGAGACGATGCTTGACCAATTGTTCGTTCGCATGCGCTGCACGCACCATTTCTCCGAACATGCGCGCAAGCGCACACAATATAGATTCTAAAAACAACATAGGATCGCGATCGAGGACAAGGCTACCCTTCCAAAGTCCACATAGGTGTGTGTACGCGCCGCGCAACGCAAACAGGGGTAATGGGTATATGTGTTTAGCAACCGCCGCACACAAGTTGCTAAACACGTATATCCCTGTTTGCGTTGCGCTTCCTCCCGTAGGGAAGCGCCGCGCGCGTACACACACCTATGCGGGCTTAGGAACGTAGGGAAGCGCCGCGCGCGTACACACACCTATGCGGGCTTAGGAACGTAGGGAAGCGCCGCGCGCGTACACACACCTATGCGGGCTCAGGTACATGTTGTGGCTCGCGCGACACGCCTCCCGGTGCGGTCCCCGTTTGGCGAAAGTGTCATACAGAGTAGCACATATCACCAATGGCGCCATTGGTGCCACTAAATGGCACCAATGGATCTCCATTGGTACCAATGGTGATTGCTGAAATGGCACCAATGGTGCACCCTATCTCCATTGGTACCATTGGCGATCACCATTGGTACCATTGGCGATCGCCATTGGATGCCAATGGTACCATTTAAATGGTGCCAATGGCGCCATTAAGAAGCGATACTTAAGCTTCGAGATCACCATTAGAGGGTAGAAGCACCAATGGTGCCAATGATGCCATTGGTGGCAATGGCACCATAAAATAGCACCAATGGTGCCATTGGCACCATTGACACCAATGGTAGCAATGGTGCCATTTTAAAGGTATCATTGGCACCAATGGAACATTTGGCACCATTGGGATTATTGGTACCAATGGTGCCATTAGCGCCACTGGCACCATTTAAATTGCATAAATGGTGCCATTGGCTCTATTGCTACCATTGGCACCATTTAAATGGCACCAATGGTGCCATTGGCGCCAATGGTAAAATAATTGCGATGACGATAGCAATGATTCCAATGGCACCAATGGTGCCACTGCCAGTGGCGCCATTGGTGCCAATGGTAGCAATAGAGCCAATGGCACGATTTATGCAATTTAAATGGTGCCAGTGGCGCCAATGGCACCATTGGTTCCAATAATTCCAATGGTGCCAAATGTTCCATTGGTGCCAATAACGCCAATGGTACCATTAAAATGGAACCATTGCTACCATTGGTGTCAATAGCACCAATGGTGGTAATGGCATTGGTGCCATTTTAATGGTACCATTGGCACCTATGGCATCATTGTCGCCAATGGCACCATTGGTGCTTCTACCCTCTAATGGTGATCTCGACTTAAGTATCGCTTCTTAATGGCGCCATTGGCACCATTTAAATGGTACCATTGGCATCCAATGGCAATCGCCAATGGTGATCGCAAATGGTACCAATGGAGAGTGCACCATTGGTGCCATTTCAGCAATCACCATTGGTACCAATGGAGATCCATTGGTGCCATTTAGTGGCACCATTGGCGATATCAATATGTGCTACTCTGTATGACACTTTCGCCCCCGTTTCCCGTAGGGAAGCGCGCGGCGCGTTCTCGAGTATGTCTCCCATGTAAACGGGGCTGAGTATCAGTGACGTCACAGATCTAAACGTCAATTTCTCTGTATCCTAAACATGGCCCTAACTAAAATCCTAACCTTAATCCTGAGGCGGCTTGCCAGACGATGCCTGGCCCCCTGCACGCCCGACTCGCAGAGTCGGGACCACCCATGAGACATCTACGCCCAATAAGGGGCGAAAAAAGGCAGTTTTTAAGCCGAAAAACGCGATTTTAACCCCCTATAACAGACAGAAAATGGCTGATTTCGGGATTCTGAGGTATGGTATGTCTTCCTTAGGTCGTCCAAGGATGGCGTGCAAATTTTCAGCTCAATCGGCCAAAGCTTTTCGATTTCGGATCTTGGGTGCCTCAGAAATGAAGAACGTCCTGGATCACTGTTTTGAGAGGTAAAAATAGGGTTTTTTGGATTTTACAGGAAAACAAAGGAAAACTGGCGAATATCATTGGTTCAGTGGTTTCAGGCGCATAATTTATGACCAGATACACTTCTATTTGACGACCCATGAGACATCTACGCCCAATAAGGGGCGAAAAAAGGCAGTTTTTAAGCCGAAAAACGCGATTTTAACCCCCTATATAGTAAGGGTACGACTGTAACCCCCTGTGAACTAAATAGTTAAGTAGGTCTGAGAACGTTTTTCGGTAGTTCATAGTCCATAGATTCACCAGAAAAAACTCCCCGGATTCCGAGTTGGGAAACCCCTTTTTGGACCCCTTTTCTCCCGAATTGGGGCACAAACTTCAACCGGCAATATCTCAGCTTCTGATTGAGATACAGGCCATATCGTTATACCAAACTATGCAGGATGAGCACATCATAGGCGACGAAGCATAGTTTCAAAGTCGTAACCCCTTTAGTTTTGGAGTTATGGACGAAAAACCTCTTTTTAGCCCTATGCGTAACCCCAAAATTGCCCCTTTTGATAAATAGAATCTGAAGGACCTAGAGAACTCAACGAGGACACTACCCCATGCAGAATCATCACATTATGGGGGTAGAACATGGTTTCAAAGTCCTATCCCCTTTCGTTTAAGAGTTATGGACGAAAAACCCCTTTTGAGCCCTACGCATAACCCCAAAATTGCCCCTAGTCAATAAATAGAATCTGAAGGACCTAGAGAACTCAACGAGGACACTACCCTATGCGGAATCATCACATTTTGGGGGGTAGAGCATGGTTTCAAAGTCCTAACCCCTTTCGTTTAAGAGTTATGGACAAAAAACCCTTATTAGCCCTATGGGTAACCCCAAAATTGCCCCCATTTGAAAGATAAAATCTGAAGGTCGTAGAGACCTGAACGAGGACCCTATCCCATGCAGAATCATCACATTATGGGGGGTAGAACATGGTTTCAAAGTCCTAACCCCTTTCGTTTTTGAGTAATGGACGTAAAACCTCTTTCAACTCCAAAATTTTTAATCCAAAATGGAATAGAGCTTGGTTATATAAGATAGGGATGAAAATCAAATGAACACGGCATGATATTCCACAATAATATAACTGTAAAATTTACATAGAATAATCGAACCTTTTCCTAAAAGAATGCAGAGGAAGTTTATAAAGAATAATTATGACACATCACATATATCTTAACTAAATAAAAGTGTTCCACTTTCTATAATGTAAACATGTCTCTTTTTTGCAATAGTTTACGACTACAGCTGCTATCGGGTTTAGGATAACCCTGATCTAATTTACAGCATAGACCGGAATAGTTTTTATGTTATGAAGTTATGAGCCCAACGAATATCAACACTCAGTGTCATACTAACCATGCTCAACTCATAATCAAATAAAACACATTCTATGAATCCTCTTGAGAAATCCAAAAAACGTGGCACGTCATTGTGGTACATACTACATATTATAGTTTCATTCATACCCAGGTATCCCGGAAGATGCTCTCTACCATGTCAGTATTCAATATGTTGTGCAGCATGATGCCCTCACGTAATATTTTTGGGTGTGATTACTCCAATATATCACGTATGTACATTGTTAACCTCAGCACCCTTGA
Source organism: Beroe forskalii (assembly GCA_011033025.1). Taxonomy (NCBI): domain Eukaryota; kingdom Metazoa; phylum Ctenophora; class Nuda; order Beroida; family Beroidae; genus Beroe; species Beroe forskalii. The sequence continues at coordinate 238,846 of WFMF01000110.1, read as the reverse complement.
TCGTAACGTGAATGTGAAACCCACTTTAATTTCATTATCACAAAACAAAATCCCGTTAAACTCTCAATACCATGATCAAGTTGGCGTTCTAGATCAAGGATACCTTCACAAATGACAACTTGTTTCCGACCAATTGTGGAATAAAAAGCCTTGATAACATGAACAGAAAAATCTCAGTATTCTCAAAATTGTCCTCATAGGCTCATATGTCATTATTATCGAACGCGACTCACGGTCTAACAGCTTTGGATTTCCTCCTGGTGTAGTGTGCCTGACCTTTTTTGAAAACCAATTTAAGATCTTCTAGATGATTTAATGCCAAACAAATTGTATCTTAAAAGGCACACGAAATTCTAACCGAGCAAAATAGTAAATGAAACTTTTTTGTCTACTATAATAATTTATTGATAATACTTTATTAAGTTCATTAAAGGTTCCTACCACTGGATTAACACACCAGGAAACCATCAGCAACAGGAACACCGATCATCATTCGTCCAGTTTTTCAAATGGTTTCAATTTCAATCATACAAACTTGCCTGTACGACGTTCACAGAAAGGGGACTATTTTGTTACTTTGTTACCCATGGGGCTCAAAATGGGGTTTTCGTGCATAACTCAAAAACGAAAGGGGTTAGGACTTTAAAACCATGTTCTACCCCCAATAATGTGATGATTCTGCATAGGATAGGGTCCTCGTTCAGGTCTCTACGACCTTCAGATTTTATCTTTGAAATGGGGGCAATTTTGGGGTTACGCATCGAGCTAATAAGGGGTTTTTGTCCATAACTCTTAAACGGAAGGGGTTAGGACTTTGAAACCATGCTCTACCCCCCCCAAATGTGATGATTCTGCATAGGGTAGTGTCCTCGTTGAGTTCTCTAGGTCCTTCAGATTCTATTCATTGACTAGAGGGGCAATTTTGGGGTTACGCGTAGGGGCTCAAAAGGGTTTTTCGTCCATAACTCTTAAACGAAAGGGGATAGGACTTTGAAACCATGTTCTACCCCCCATAATGTGATGATTCTGCATGAGGTAGTGTCTCGTTGAGTTTTTCTAGGTCCTTCAGATTCTATTTATCAAAAAGGGGCAATTTTGGGGTTACGCATAGGGGCTAAAAAGAGGTTTTTTGTCCATAACTCCAAAACTAAAGGGGTTACTGACTTTGAAACCTTCTTCGTCGCCTATGATGTGCTAACTCATCTGCCAGTTTGAGTATAACGATAATATGGCCTGTCTCAAATCAGAAGCTGAGGCTATTGCCGGTTGAAGTTTGTCTGCTTTAATTCGGGAGAAAAAGGGGTCCAAAAAGGGTTTCCCCAACTCAGGATCAGGGAGTTTTTCTGGTGAATCTATGGACTATGAACTGCAAAACGTTCTCGGACCTACTTAACTATTTAGTTCTGGGGGTTACAGTTCAGGCACATGACCATACCTAACAGACGAAGAAATAAGCTGATTTCCGGGATTCTGAGGTATGGTATGTCTTCCGTAGGTCGTCCAAGGATGGCGTGTAAATTTTCAGCTCAATCAGCTAAAGCTTTTCGATTTCGGATCTTGGGTGCCTCAGAAATGAAGAACATCCTGGATCACTGTTTGAGAGAGGTAAAAATAAGGTTTTTTGGAGTTTACAGGAAAACAAAGGAAAACTGGCGAATATCATTGTAGTTCAGTGGTTTCCAGGCGCATAATTTATGACCAGATACACTATTTGACCACCCATGAGACATCTACGCCCAATAAAGGGGCGAAAAAGAGCGGATTTTAAGCCCAAAACGCGATTCTAACCCCCCATAACAGACAGAAAATGGCTGATTTCCGGGATTCTGAAGTATAGTATGTCTTCCTTAGGTGGGTCCATGGATGGCGTGCAAATTTTCAGCTCAATCGGCCAAAGCTTTTCGATTTCGGATCTTGGGTACCTCAAATGAAAGAACATCCTGGATCACTGTTTTTGAGAGGTAAAAATAGGGTTTTTTGGATTTACAGGAAAACAAAGGAAACTGGCGAATATCATTGGTTCAGTCGGGCGCATAATTTAAGACCAGATACACTTCTATTTGACCACCCATGAGACATCTACATCACGCCCAGCAAGGGGCGAAAAAGAGCAGTTTTAAAGCCCTGAAAAACGCGATTTTAACCCCCTATAACAGACAGAAAATGGCTGATTTCGGGATTCTGAGGTATAGTATGTCTTCCCTTGGAACAAATCCATGGATGGCGTGCAAATTTTCAGCTCAATCGGCCAAAGCTTTTCGATTTCGGATCTTGGGTGCCTCAGAAATGAAGAACATCCTGGATCACTGTTTTGAGAGAGGTAAAAATAAGCGGGTTTTTTGGTTTTTACAGGAAAACAAAGGAAAACTGGCGAATATCATTGGTTTCAGGCATAATTTATGACCAGATACACTTCTATTTGACCACCCATGAGACATCTACGTAATAAGGGGCAGAAAAAAGGCAGTTTTAAGCCGAAAAAACGCGATTTTAACCCCCATAACAGACAGAAAATGGCTGATTTCAGGATTCTGAGGTAAGGTATATGTCTTCATGAATCGTCCATGGATGGCATTGCAAATTTTCGGCACTCAATCGGCCAAAGCTTTTCGATTTCGGATCTTGGGTGCCTCAGGAATAGAGAACATCTGGATCTTTGTTTTGAGGAGTAAAAAATGGTTTTTGGATTTTACAGGAAAACAAGGAAAACTGACGGCGAATATCATTGGTTCAGTGGTTTCAGGCATAATTTAAGACCAGATACACTTCTTTTGACCAATGAGACATTCGCCCAAAAGGGGAAAAA